>VZTT01060865.1:2297-23012 GCA_013400855.1 Buphagus erythrorhynchus
AAATAATCTGTGCGGAGGGTTGGGAGGGTAATTTGTTTCCCACCCTGACTAAGATGTATAGATTTATTTTGTCTCTGTACACAAGTTGTCTGTGATGTTTGACAGTTTTGCTACTATTCTAGTGATGAGATTTTTTATTCCTATTATTATGTTTCTTATTTCAAACCAGAAAGTTTTGATTTACACACCAAAGAATACTGTCATTTAAAAAGAGAAATATTTCAGGCTGTCAGTGATCTTCACCTAAGAACACTTAGAGTGATCTTTAATTTCACTGAAATTGCTGTTTTTATTTGAATAAATGAAGATGACTTATTTTTTTTCAAACACAGAGCAAGCCTGCATCCCTTCTAAGGAACAGTTGTTTTTAATAATAGTAAGACAAAAACCTGCAGGATATGCTGAATTGGAAGGGATCCACAAGCATCATTGAGTCCAATTCCTTGCCCTGCACAGAACCATCTCCAAGAGTCACCCCATGTGCCCAAATGCGTTCAAACACTTCTTGAGCTCTGTCGAGTTTGGTGCTATGACCTTTTCTCTAAGGCGCCTGTTCCTGTGTCCAACCACCCTACAGGTGAAAAACCTTTTTCTAATATCCAACCCAAACCTTCCCCTGACACCACCTAAGGTCATTCCCTCAGATCCTATCACTCTTCTCACCACAGAGCAGAGATCAGTGCCTTCCCCTCCTCTTCCCCTCATGAAGAAATTGTAGAGTGCACTGAGGTGTCCCCTCTGTCTCCTCCAGGCTGAACAGACCAAGGGACCTCAGCTGCTCCTCATACAGCTTCCCCTCCAGGCATTTCACCATATTTATAGCCCTCCTTTGGACACTCTCTAATAGCTTATTATCCTTCTTATATTTTGGTGTCCAAAACTGCACACAATATTCGAGGTGAGGCTGCACCAGAGCAGAGTGGGAAAATCGACTCCCTTGACCAGCCTTGATTGGCCTGCCTGGCTGCCAGGGCAAACTGCTGAACCGTATTCAACTTTCCTTTGAGCAGCTGAGAAAAATCTGTAAAATGTATTGAATTAATTTAGACACAAGTAAAAGGCAAAGTATTTGTTAAAGGCTTAGACTCGAAGCTAATTAGACACAATTGCAACTTGCAAATGTGTTTCACTTCCTCTAGGAGGATGCTGACTACTCTCTTACTAAAACACATAACACCTGGAAGTTTGGAGTTCAGGTATGGTTTGTACAAGGCTTGGTTTAATGGGTGTGGTAGCAAAATGATCAGAGGAATCCACAATATTAGTTGGTTATCTAACACAAGATAAACAGCCTTTGGGTCCCAGGCAGTAGGTACCAGACCATGTGTATGTCAACAGATCATTGCAGAATGCAGACTTCTTAGGGAGCAAATTTGCACAATAAGTCTATGTTTTGATGATCTTCCCCGCAATATGCTCACAAGTACATTAGATATAGTGCAGCCAGGAACTTTGGATCTTGTATCTAAATCCTGTCAAGTATTTCCCCAATTATTTTTTCCTCCATGGCATTCTCAAAGCACACCCATTGGGAAGATTACTCTTTGTGGATAGAAGATATACACTAAAAATGGAATACTAACTCAGCCCCTGAAAATGAATGCATTCTGGATGACTTATGTAAGGTAGAGGATTGGCAGCTTCTACTTTTGCATGTCTTGTAACAAAGGACTACTTTAGCTTCAGGGTATACTGAAGGTTTATAATGGTGACTGAAGATAGGCCTTTCTAGGAATACCATGTAAGGGAACTAAGTCATACAAAGCAATAGGTTTAGTGACTTAAGATTCTCTTTGATAGCTCATATTGGATAATTTTTAAGACGCTGATATCATCTTAACATCTTCTTTTTTTATGCCCTTATCTTAAACATTTCAACTTCTAAGTTATGTGACAGGAAAAACTTGATGGAATAGATGCTATGCTTAGAAAATTTGCCCTTGCACTAAAGAAGAATGAATGGAAAACACTGTAGAACAGAACACCATGTGACTTGGCTGAAATGGTTTTACTGAATCTGAAGAATTTGCTAAAAACCAAAACCTAACTCTTAATTAAGAGAGGATTAATACAAAATGCTACATCCACCAAAAAAATAAATCACATATATAAAATAAGTAATAACTAAAAAAGCAGAAGAGATAATATAGCAAGCTATTTAATTTAAGTCAATACTAGTTTGTGGTTGCAAGATCACAAACTTTCAAACTGAAAGGTAATTTACTATAAAAGTCAGAGGGAATCCAACTCTGTTAAGTGTTAGTTCCTTTACTGAAATACTGGCTGGTTTGGAGGTGAGAGGCAGAAAAGCTTCAGGGATTCCACTAGAGAAGTGTGACACTAATTTTAACACTTTACAACTTGAGGTGTGAAGAAAGAACAGATTTTTTTTTCATTTTTAAAGGTTAAGTCTGCAGAGAAATATGTGATAAATCTTGCAGTGTAGTGGTAATGCTGAATACCTTTTTGCTACCAATGAAATAAGAGAAAATAATTTTTTTGCTTTTTTAGGATGATGGTGTGGTTTTTATTTGGATTTGATTTAGAGTTTTTCTTGCTTAAAAATGGTTAAGTTTGATAAGAAAATAAATTATTATGGTTCAAAAGACGTGGAAGAATGTTTTTCAACAAAGATTTTTCCAGAAATTTAGCAAACATCTTTGACAGACATATTTGTTTCTTCTACATGTTATTCTGTTGGTCATCAATTTTTTTCATAACAATGGTAGATTAACAAGGAATTTGTCAGCAACATAAAAGTTAGAATTCAGCCCAAGACAATAATTTCTATTGATTACAAATGGCAGTCTAGGCATTGAAGGAGGATGTAAATATTTCATTGTGTTTTGTTTAGAAAAGGACTAATTATTCTGCCTGTATCCTTTAATAATGTAACAAATGAAGAAATAAAAAATCACAGTATATTTTTGTATACATTTTGGGATTTTACTGGCAGTAGAAATAACTATATTTTGAGGGTACTCAAAGTCAAGATACCTACATGGAGTAATATATGAACTGGAGTAGATTTCAGGAAAATGACATCCTTATCAGTGTTTTGAAACACAACAGATTTCAATGTGAGGTATTTCAGTGTCATCTGTGTGTCATTTGGATAGTCTTATCCATGCAATTATGTGCATATTGTGCAAGAATATAATCTCACTGAATATATCAAGTGGCAGTTTGAGAAGCTGAGTATATCCGCACCAGAGATAGACTATCAATTTTGATTCACCATGACAGGATATGCAATGAAGTGCAGTTTGCTTGCAAACAGGATGTAGCTTGGATGTAAGCCTGGAAATTCTTTGTCCTTGAGTCCATGATCAAACACATGTCAAATAGCTCAGCACTTCTTCAAGCAAATTTTCAGGCTGTAGCCCAAATAAAACAACTACCTTGATGATCAGTGTTATCCAATCTTTCTGATATGTCAGTTGGATGAATGGAAATTTAAGTGTAAAAAGACTAACACAGAACTCACAAAAGGCTGGTGAAGAAATAAAGTGTGTAGAAAGGACGATGTCACTGAGTGAGCTTTTGAACAAATTTATTAAAGAATGAAACACTAGTGAAGGAAGCCACTTTAAATAAAAGAATTTTTGTTTTTTCTGGTCTTGAGAGGGAAAGGCAAACACAGGAGACCTTAGTAAGATTCAGTAGTTAAGCAAAAAATCCAGTGATATATTTTTCAATTCATTATTTCACACTGCTTGGAAGTATTTGCTACTTTTCTTCAGAGTCCTTGAGTACTTTAGGATTCCTGCTCATTGCTGGCCATTAATGCAGTAGTGCTTATAGTAGTATTTTACTTAAAGATCCATACTAGTATAGAAGGTAAAGTTCACCATTCTAAAAAAACCAGATATCTCAGGTTACTAAGCTCCTTGCACTGAAAGAAATATGAATTTACCTGCTTTGCTGATTTTGCTGCTATTCTTGCAGAGAAGAGCAAGTAACAAGACTTTTTTATGCAGCTTCAAATAAACCCTTAGATGACAATCCATTACACAAATATTTGATAAGGAGTGTTTTTCTGTGTTTTTGGGATAATGACCCTCCCCTTTCTTTTTTTTTTTTTTCAGCATTTAGAAGTAATGGATGTAGCTTTTGGGTATGCAAATATCAAACTATGTCTTTCTTCAGAATCTTTTTACTGAGAATCACAAAGAAAACAAAAAATCCAATGGCAAAGTGTAGCAACTTTATATTATCTTTTTCTTAAATCTCCTCCAACAGACTTCTACCAAAGAAAGCAATAATAAGTGTCATATAATCTTTTCTACCACTTTTTTTTTCTTTGTTCCCTAACTAAAACACATAACACCTGGGCAGCAAGAAAACTGTAAAAATCCAGGGCAGCAAGAAAACTGTACCTAAAGCTTTCATCATGCTCACGTTGATTATGTTAATCCTTTAACAAAAAAAAAAGGGAAGAGGGGAGAAAAATAATACAGATATGTTCAGAGCAGCCTCCAACTGTATCTAAACATAAAAGTGAGATTTCCCTGCAACAAGAACTGTGGGACAAAGCAAGGAAGAAGCGAGGAGGAGAGAAGAAACTTCACAGGAGCTAGATATATATGCCTTCATGTTAGGCGATTTGCAGCGTACACGCTGGGGAGCAGGACATGCAAAATCAAAAAAAGATTTGGAAAAGGTATTATGTTTTGCATCTGTATTTTCTGCTTCCTATTAATGATTTCACATTTGGTAGACAATTCTAATATTGACACAGAATAATTTTTATCCTGAGGACAATGTACCATTGATGTATACAAGACAAAGTGTGTGAACCCAAGAGTATAAAAATTTATATCACCAGCTCCACCAACCTCCACGATTATTCCTAGGAAACCTAGTCCCCTTATTTTGATAAATCACAAATACATATAAGATATATTTTTTTTTTTTTTAGTGTCATTGCATCTCCCATAGAAAATCGATTTTTGGAACCATTTTTGCATAGATGTCTGGCACTGAAAATCCTTTGCAATGTGAGTTTTTTCCATCATTTTTCAAAATATCAAATTGTCAGATCACTTTTGAAAAACCTTTATATTTTAGGAGAAAAGAGCAAATATATGCTTTTAAAATGTGTTTCACTAACAAATCAATATATTGTATCTTTTTTAAAAGTCTCTAAAAGTCAATTTCAAATGTATCCCCTGTATTCAATGGCTCTAAAAATATTACAACACTTGCACTTGGATTTTTTTTGGTACCAAATGTTTGGGGTGTTTTAGACACTGCATACTAGTGGACACTATCTTCAATCTTTCTTAGTTACTACACTGGATTTTTTCATCTTTCTCTTAGATTGCCTTCAAACTTGCATAGTTTCATTAAATTTATTCTTTCACTGTGGTTTAACAAATTTGCAAAAATTGTCATAAATACATGGAAAGACAGCTGACTTATATGTGGATCTATATCACCTTAGAATATGACCTAAATATTTTTAAAAACTAGAACATGATTCCTTTTCATGAGGCCTGAGGCGTGATTTTTGGTAGCATATATATATATATATATATATGTATATATATATTTTATAAGTGGGTCATAATACACTTGAGTCTTCTTATGGATTTTCTTTCCCATAACTATAATTTAGCCTTTAAAATTGCTGGAGTGCCCTGAGATATCACATGAAATAAATCGTTGTGTCTTTATTACTTCAGGGTTTTTTTCTTGTTTCTGAGGCCATTCTGGACAACACACTTACATACCATTATTTAATTCCCACAGTTATAACTGTAACTGTAAATAATAACAGTATTTCCTGTGGGTCTTAACATAAATCTGTAATTGTTTCTGAAAATTTAGACAGGTAGGAACAGTAAGATAGAGACGTAAATAGATTTTTAGTAATATGGATTAAGAAAAATAGAAGCGCCAACATTCAGGTCAAGAAGCATTATTCCCTTGATTCCATTGCAAATAAAAAAAGTTAAAAGCTGGACTGTCCAGACAATATGAGATAAAATTGAGAAAAGAAAATAAAGAAACGCAACAGGAGCAAAAAACACATTCATTGTATAGGTTTGGAGGAAATTGTACACTGCTTTCAGGAGGCTTTCCTGACCAAGAGTGGATAACTGCAAAGCTTTATAAGCATCAGTAGATTAAAAAAGTAGTGAAAGGCATTCAGAGTTCATAGAATTGCATTGTTTCCTATGTCCCACATCTTTACTTTTATATATCCTATGGGAATTTGCACAGTGGAGGTTCAGAGTTTTCTGGTAATCACCTGAAGTGGCAAGAGTTACACAGGACCTTCTGTGAACTCATTATGTCCTGCTGTAGTTATTACAGGGTAAAACCTACGTTTAGGACTACCTTGTGAGCCCACTACACTCTCAATTTCAGGCACTTTTAAGAAAGCTTGTATTAATAACTTCAACATAGAAAAGTCCAAGATAATCCACAGTAAAAAATTTAAATATCTTTGCTTTTAAAAACACGTATAGTTGATTTTTAGAGGTAGGATGCATGCTTAAAATTATTGACAAATGTTTTGATAGAACAGCCTGTTGAGTGTCAAAATTCAAATTCTGCTGATGCTGTTTGCTCAGTTCATGGATGCTACCTTTATACTGCTTCTGCTGTCTTCTAAACTTGCTTATCCTTTCTAAGGCCAAAGGCTATATGCATTTACATAAAATGCACAATTATGTAATTAGATACTTAAAGAATCCAAGCAATGCTCATACCAGAAGTCAACTGCAAGCCGGAAGAAAGCCTTTTTTTTCTTTTATATAACATATAATATGATATACTATTATATACTTATTATATAATAGTGTTGTCAATTTATTTCTGTCATAACTTTAGGGTTTCTACAGGTAATCTTATTCAGTTGATGGTCTATAAAGCTTACTTTCTTTTCTTTCAATTTTTAAATTAAGTATCACAATCACAGAATTCATGGAATGACTAGGTTGGAAGAGACCTCCAAGATCATCAAGTCCAACCCATACCCTAACACCTCAACTAAACCATCCAGGGATGGTGACTCCATCACCTCCCCAAGCAAAGCATTCCAATACTTCGTTATTCTTTACCTGAAAAACTTTTCCTAATATCCAGCTGATACCTCCCTTGGTGCAGCTTGAGACTGTGTCCTCTGGTTCTGTCAGTTGCTGCCTGGTGAAAGAGACCAACCCCACCTGTCTACAACCATGTTTCAGGGAGTTGTGGAGAGTGATAAGGTCACCCTGAGTCTCCTTTTCTCCAGCCTAAACAACCCCAGCTCCCTCAGCCATTCCTCACAGGGCTTGTGTTCCAAGCCCCTCACCAGCCTTGTTGCCTCCTCTGGACGCACTCAAAGCATCTCAACATCCTTCCTAAACTGAGGGGACAGAACTGGACACAGCACTCAAGGTGTGGCCTCACCAGTGCCCAGTACAGGGGAAGAATGACCTCCCTGCTCCTGCTCCTATTCCTGATACTGGCCAGGATGCCATTGGCCTTCTTGGTCACCAGGGCACACTGCTGGCTCATGTCCAGCCAGCTGTTGTCCAGTGCCCCCAGGTCCCTTTCTGCCTGGGCACTGTCCAGCCACACTGTCCCCAGCCTGTAATGCTGCAGGGGGTTATTGTGGCCAAAATGCAGGACTCTGCACTTGGATTTATTAAACTTCATCCCACTGGACTCTGCCCATCCATCCAACCATTCCAGGACCCTCTGCAGAGCCCTCCTCCCTTCCAACAGATCAACACACTTTCCCAGCTTAGTGTCATCCACGAATTTACCAATGAAAGACTCAATGCCCTCATCCATGTCATCAGTAAAAATATTGAACAGAACTGGCCCCAGCACAGACCCCTAGGGGACACCACTGGTGACTGATCCCCATTCACCAGCACTCTCTGGGCTCGGCCATCCAGCCAGTTCTTAACCCAGCCAAGAGTGCTCCTCTCCAAGCCATGGGCTGCCAGCTTTTCCAGGAGTGTGCTGTGGGAGACAGTATCAAAGGCCTTGCTGAAGTCCAGATAGACAACATCCACAGCCCTTCCCACATCTATCAGGTAGGTCACCTGGTCATAAAAGGAGACCAGGTTGGTCAAACATGACCTACCCCTCCTAAACCCATGCTGGCTGGGTCTGATACCCGGGCCATCATGTAAATTCTGCATGATGGCACTGAATATAAACTGTTCCATTACATTACCAGGTACAGAGGTCAGGTTAACTGGCCTATAATTACTAGGGTCCTTCTTCCACCCTTTTTATAAATGGGTGTCACATAGGTCAGCCAAGTAGTGTTCTTATTTCTTCTTATTTGTTCCTATTTTAAGTAGTTCTCATTTGTCTTAGCATTTTTAAAGATGTGATTAATCTTTTTGGCTCATAATATATAGAAAGTAAGTTTCAAAAGTAAATTAGCATATTTCATCTGCTGCAATGCACTTGAACATGTACTAAGTTTTCTGTGATCAACTAAAAGTGTTTTTGCTCTTCTCATATTTTTCTACAAATTAGCACATTCCTATTATTTAAAATTCTTCATATCTTTAGAAATCCATTTTGTTTCAAACATGAACATGAATATTTATTCAATTAAGTTTTTTCCTGATAAGTGAAAAAGCATTTTCTGGTTCTGCTGTTGTCAGGTGTGGGGAGGTATTGTCCATTCGTTTTAAGACTGCCACAAGCATATTTGAAGTCAGCTTATATATCAATCAGCACCCAAAATCTTAGGAAAAAAATGATCTGGCAAATCCCAAACATCACTTTCTATTTACCTACCTATGTATTTCTATATCTATAAAGGATTTATATCTATTTGCTAGTTTTCATACAAAAGATATTTAGTAAATGTAGGCAGAATAGGATGACAGAACACAAACAAATAAAACTGAGTTTTCATATTCTTCTTTGTATCAGGGACAAATACTGAGCTTCAGACTGGAAAGAAGTGCTTTGTTTTTGAAAGTTTTGGTGCGTGTGTTTTTTTTCTTCTGATTCATATGGAAGGCAAAAATTATCAATATCTAGTGCTCTGGACATGGATACTGCATGTTTTACTTGTGACATCTTAGTCTTAGGGACACAACAGTTGTGGTCCTGAAATCTAACTAGACAATTTAAACAATGTTGAAACTTCTTGCTGTCATCTTTTACCTAGTGCCAGTTTTGTGTTATCCTCCTTATTTTTCATCTCCCTAATAAGTGTCAGCATTGTCCTAGCATTGTCTACTGATAATTTGCCAGGTAATGATGTTTTTGTGCCCTCATAGAGGATTGTTACCTATGCTCATGAATGTTTGTTTTGAAGTGAGGAAGCTGTGATCTGAAGTATCACTGGTGTAGCTGCAGGCTGAAATGAGGCTGAAAAGTTCAAAGATGATGATTAGTTTTAGCACTTTAGTTAATAAGATTGCATATGAAGATAACATAAACTGTACTCTTACAACATCATGAAAATTATAGGCTAAAAAGAAATAAAGAAGAAAAATTGGACTGCTCAACAATTATCAATAGTGCATTACTGCAACCTAAGTCTGAAAGAATTGCTGTTAGGGAACAAAATCAAACAAAGACTGACACGCTGTGTCCATTTCTAACAATCAATGCAGTGACTAAACATGTGGAGCACAGAATGGTGCCCACAGCTGGAATCTTTATCTGCAATTAAGCAGATTAAAATGTGAAGTTTCCTTAAATGTAAACAGAATAATATCTGAAAACATAGATATTTTATTAAAATATATTTTTAACTGAGAATTTGATAGTGTGTTATTAGCATTTGGGCATATTTGTTATTCAAGTGGGCTCTTGATTTACAAAATTGTTTTCCATAATCTAGAATCTACAGATTGTTCTTGAGATAATTTAAAAGCAAATGATGGAGATGTTCCTATATAAAGGATAATTTTGGCTGATTGTTTCCCTGATATTATATAGGAAGATTTAAGGATTTAGGATTTTATCTTGATATAATATAGGAAGATTATTTTCTTGATATAAAATGGGAAGATTTGTACTTAGTGTGGCATGGAAAATTTTTCTATATTTTTTTCAATTAAAAATCCCAAAACTATTTGGAGATGGAGAAAACATTTAAAAACTCAGAAGAATAACATCTTAACATGCAACAAAACTTTTCAGTAGGTTTTGGAAGGAGGCAAATGTTGATTTAGGGACCACTTACGCAAACTGGACATGGAGGACCACAGATGGAATGGTGGTTTGGCTGATGTGCTGCTGAAGGAGAGGGTTGATGTCATTGCAAGTCTGTCCTCTATTAACTTTGAAATATCATGTAGATATTCAATTTCGCTGAAGACATAAAAGGCATAAATGTCATGTGCCTTAAAGAAGAGAAAGAAGGAATATCTGGGAAACTACAGGCTTTGTCACTTATTAAATTGTCTTTCTCTTCACCCTTCACAAGTGGTGTTTTTCTCACTTTTGTTCTTCCTGTTCTGTACCCCATTCCACTGGGAGTAGGGGACTGAATGAATGGCCAAGTTAAGCTACAAGAACCTTGGTGGGCAGGAAGGTTTATGAAGTCCAACATGAGAAAATGCTATTCTTATCTTCCTGACACATGACAAAAATGAAGGAGGAGGTACAAATAACACACTGAAATGCAAAGTTTGTCTTTATTAAAATTAACAGGGATAAACTGACAGAAAGGTGACAAGTGTCATCATTTAGGTCACAACTTTTGTGATAGGATTTAGAATAGGATTTTGGAATATACTGGCTCAACATGCATAACACTCTGATCATATTCAAATTGTTATTTCATGCCGCCTCCTTACAGATTCTTGGCTTGCTCACACTTTAGGGACTGTGTATTATTCTGTGTCTTTATCTCAGGGAAAATATGACAGAAATGGAAAAGACTGATGATTTAAGCGAGGTTCCAAAATAATGACAGACTTTCCACACAAGAATAGAGTAAGCTAGGACTCTGCATTGTGAAGCAAGTGTGACTTCTGGGCTGTTTATAAAACAGGACCATCATGGAGAGAGAGGCAACAGAACAATCATTCACAAGAACTAGGTGCCAGAATAATAATACACAAAAATAGGAAAAAAAAATTGTTTATCACTAAGTAGGTGATAGACATACAGACCTCCTTTTCAAAGTGTGGTGAGGTTGAAAAATGCTTGCCTGGGTTCAAGCATGATCCATAAGAAGTTAACAGACAAACAGAAAATCAAATTTTCAAGCTGAAAATCTGAGCTGGAAATTTTGAAGCAGTAATCAGAAAGAGGTATAATATATATAAAGGGAAAATGTTTATTTATAGAATATATAAAGCAGAGATTTTCAATAATTTTAATTTTATGACTGCTGTTAGAGAGCCCTGAATTCCTCAAAGCTTTTTGTGTTAAGTGGTCTTAAAAACTATGAGAATACTTGCACCTGTTTCCATGAAGACTTGAAAGTAAACTGTGTATTTAAACCATTACAGAACTTAGCTTGAATGGTGCCATTTAGGCTGAAGTAGCCTGACTATTCTAATTTGATTTGAACTGACAGAAATTAATTCACCTTGAAACAAGAACTTAAGAGCTATGACTGAAAAACTGAGTTTCTGTAAAATATATTTGTTATATCTATTTAGCTAGGAGAGTTTTAAATATAGATATGTAACCCAAACCGGGAAATTTTTTAGATATAGATATGCAACCCAAGCTCAAAGTAGACAGTGTTAAGAAAGACGTACTTTCAGAGGCTTGGTTAATCAGCTCTTGCCTGAATAATTGAAAGGGAATAGAGGCAAGCACAGTGCACAGGTTAGTATTGCTACAGGAGGTGGGAACCTAAGTAATGACATGTAAATCGAAACTAAAATGAATTCCAACTAATTTTAACTCAAATTCTATTAGACAACAATAGGTCAAAAAAGGAAGTGCTCATTAAATTTCAGACACCCTTGCTCTTAATTAGTTCAGATTTTTTTTTAAATATATTTTGCCTTAGTGTTTGTATAAAACTTGCCATTTAATATATAAAATGCAAGCTACAAATAACATGGAAAACAGAGATGTGATAAAGTTTTCTGGTGACTGCATTTATTCAGAACAGCCCCATCATCAGAAGGACAATATAAAAAAGGAATAAAAGCCAATTTAAAACTTTATAAAAGCAATAGAAGTGACAAATGATAACCAGCAGCACTCTATGTTGTAGCTTGATGAACCAGATGTCTAAGAGTTTTCCAAAACACTGAGAATAAAAACATAATTTCTTATCTAAAAGTTACTATGGATCATCTAGATAGCTATTTTACATTCAAAAGACAACATAATTTGTGAAGCTCTAACCTTTTGTAGGAAAACAGTTGAAGTCAAAATGTCTAAATTACTTCATAAAAATCTCAGCTGTAACACACTCAGAAATGATACTGTGGTATGGCACGTTTGCAAAATAAGGTTATGAACGCTTACTCTATTGACAATTGCAAGAAGAGCAGACTCGGGGAGCATTGGCAGAGACCAAGGCTGAAATTTATTAACAGCTAGTCACTACTGTAGCAAGAAAGCATTGCTTGATGCCATTTATAAACAGAAATGAAACTATTCCAATAGCACCACAGTGAATTCTATTAAACAGAAAAGTAGTCAAATCAGTGAACCTGATGGTAGTTTTAGGCACTATCTGAGCAAGAGACCACATGTTGCTGAGGAGATCCACACATCACTGTTTCTCCAAGTTTAATTCATAGTAAACAGACTATGTGGCTGAAGACCAGTCTGTCTTCTCCAGAACAAACAAAGAAAGCTCTCTTATATGGGAACGCCAAAAATGATGCTATGCAAAGTAAAGAAAATATAGGAATTATATTAGGAATTAGAAAAAAAAATAACTTATAGTGTCAGTCATTTTCAGCAAGATTTAGATTCTTAAATCTCTCTGGTCTTCATTTGCATGACTCTTCAAAAGTTATAAACAAAGATCTTTACAGTCTTTAATGTCTAAAATTTCAGATAATGTAAAGTCCGTTGCAGAAGCCACCACATATAATATAAAAATTATTTCCTACATAGGAAATAAGTCAAATAACCTGTTGTTGCTGTTATTCATATTTGTTTGATGGTAAAAGATTAGATATTATTAGAGCATTCTAACTCCATTATTCTATTTTTCCTTTGCATACTTGATCTAGGGTCAAGGTTTTCTTCTACTGTTTTTTTTTTCTTTGTTTGTCTGTTTGTTTGGTTTTTTGTGGGTTTTTTTAAAGTTTTTTTGAAATTTTGTGTCTGAGACACTATACTGCTGTCATTACTAGATCACCTCCATTGGCCATCTTCTCAAAATAAGCAAGGCAGTGCACTGTGAAATACACCAGGTAATTTCAGTCTTCAGGATGTTCTTCCCTTCTTTCAGATAGGTTTGACGTCCTGATCCATTACTTTGAATCTTAGGACTAACCTGAATTAAGAGCTTACTCCCTGTATAATTCATGGAAAGAGGCTGGAATATATATAGTCAATGAGACTAATTTGAGATGCCTATTAACTGTTGGAGGTATTTATCTATTTCTAGAAAAGAGAGTAAGGGAGCTAATAGTGCATTTTTTTTTCCTAATATAGATGCCTTGGATAATTGTCTGGGCAGGATGATCAAGTCATTCCTTTATTTTCAAGACAAGCAAAAAGTTAGACATTAAATAAAGGCACCCGTTTGTCAGTGGATAAGTACACTGAACATCTATCACATCAAGCAGAAATGCAATTATTTTAATCCATGGAACAAATATTATTTAAACTCATGGGCAAAATTCCTAATACTTTCCCTGGCTGTGGTTTAATACTTGTTTGAAGTGTCTTTAAAACTCTGTTTGGAAGGCGATATATATACATTATTTTCTTGAGAATATAAGCTTTTGTTCTCCCCACCTCTAGACAATCTAATTAAAAAATTAAAGAGACTAATAATAGGGCTAAGAGCTAGGGAAATTATATACTTAATATGTGTATAATAAGTGGTAGGACTATAGTATATGGGTCTGTGCTGAACAAGATTCTGTGCATTCTTACAGAACCTGACTTCTTATCACCAGTAAGGACAATTATGTAGCTCTGATAAGGAGAGGATATTCTAAATATGTATCAAGCTTAATTTATAAGCATTTTCATGTATGCTTAAAATAGACAAAATAATTGGAATGATATTTGTATAACTAAGAATGAGGATGGAACCGTAGAAAGAAGTATTTACTGAATAAAATATAGCTGAAAGAAGTAAGGTCTCAATATACTTTCTATGATGGTTATTTCATACCGTTAAAAATTAAGGTTATACAGATTAATTTTTTTCTGAAGTAATATTAAAAGATTAGTTTTAGCTCTACATTAAAATGAAAACTTTCCTATCTTTAGAAGAGCGCCCTAATCCATGACTCTGCTTTCTTTGACCAAAACTCCCATGTTCAAAGAGCCAGCAATTTTAGAGTTAGGTCTCATCTGTTATGTGAAGAAGTTTAAACTCAAATCCTTATTCTTGTGTATAAACTCTCTTGTTCAACTCACTTCACTCTGTACAAATACAATTTGGGAGTTTGGAAGTAAGATTATAACCATCAGTGTTACAACAGTTTGTTTCCGCTATTTAAATGTTTTAACACTTTAAACTAAAAACAATTTTAAAAAGAAGGAACATATGCATGATGAAGATCTCTTCAATATATGAACTTCTAACTCATTTAGTTTGCAGGAGTTCTCAATCTGCCAAAATGCTTTATAATTGTGCATGTATGTATATATACATACATGTATATATATGTATATATACATTTCCATGTGCTACACAGATATATACATGTGCCTACACATGCGTGCAGCCACACAAACTTGTAAATATACACACATTGAAAGGTCTTGTGACCTTTCTGGAGTTCTACACTGTCAAAGAAGCATTAGGCAGCTGCTGAATGTTAGCTTATTTTATGCCCTAAACTTTAGTGATAAAGGTGGAGTAAAAATAAGCAGACTATTGTACATTTCAGTCATGAATTTTAGTTGGCATTTAATTAAATCAGCTTCCAGAGGGCACATTATGTAGGGAACCTCCCCATTTAAATAATTATTCCATGTTTGTCAAACACATTAGTTCTGGTAGAAAGCCAAATTCAAAAAGAGGAGATACAGACCAAGTAAGTGTCACACTTAAGTGCTCCTAATTGTTTTGCAGTAATTATTGGGAGCTTTTATTATGCAAATGCTAATAGTAGTGCAGCTTTCTTCACTAAGAAGCAGTACCAATATGCTTCCAGAATGAACATGGCTTTTACACTAACAAATCTCCTAATGAAAACATGAAAAATATGTAGAAGTATCCAGAAATGCTCTGGAGTCAATAAGTCTTCCTCTTCCTACACAACTTCAAGGTAAATAATTTTTCATTTAGTAAAGCCAGAAAGTAATTTTCTCTAAACTTTATTTTGTTTATCACAGAAACAATGAACTTCTGTGTATCTTTTTGTTTCACTAGTTAGTAAAACATTGTGTGGAAACTGGAAAATATTGAGGCTTGGTATATTCTGCTTGACAGACTTATATTTCCATAATAACAAAACTCCCTTCTTTTCCAGCTTGAGGCTTAGAAAATAAAAAAGCCTCTTGCATGCTCTTTTATTTCTGAAATTTAACTTCATGCTGAGAAAGTTTAGAGAATACAAAATATATCCAACTGGGTTTTCTTACCAGGAACATGACTTCTACCACCCGGTAAAATATTGCAAAATTTTCATTTAAACAGCTTGCCAATACCCTGAAAAGATATGTCTTAAATTATTTCTAAAGTTCTTTTAGGATCAAGAAGTTAGAATTGGAATTGTTAGATGCATGGAGATCATTCTCACCTGTAGATAACCAGTGAAAAAATTTGGTCGCAGCTTTCTGAGTGTTAAGATTTGGTAGGGTATGGTGAATGTATTAGCCTAGGCATGGTTTATTTCAGCAATCTGGGGAATGCAATTCTTTTGGGCAACTAGAAGAAAACAGCTTTGTTTTGTTTTGTTTCTTAAAATTGATGGTGTGTTCTAGTGTTTCAGAAGTGATATTTAAAAAATTATAGAATCCTTCAATACTGAAAGAGATTAAACCATTACCACTTATCAAAACAAGGCTATGACTCAGCAAAGAGATTAGCGCAAAAAAGAGAACACAATATTGCTAGAAAATCTCTACTAAATTTCAAGAGAATTATGATTATTCAAATTCAATAACTTTTGAGCATAATTTGAATGAGTGATACCTAAATTAAGATAGTATAAGTGTTCAGTGATTTTCTGTATTCAGTGCAATAGAGGAAAATGTGGCAGCCTAATGACTTGTCAACATCTAGAGGGACTCATTTTCATGAGTTCCATAAAGGATATTCAAAATTCAAGAATTTAAATCACGCTTAATTCAACACGGGATGATTATGCTATTTTTCCTTTCTAGCAAAAGTCCTCATACCATTTAGCAAACATATTTTATTTTGTTTAACTGGTATTTACATAAAGGTTTTTTTTCTTTATATCCTTTCCCCATTAAATCTTGGTTTAAGACACTAGGGATTGGTAATTTCACCAGGAAAAAGTGCTGTGTAATACTGCACAAGTGCAGAAAGACTGCCAAAGTATATATTTCCCTGAAGTTGTATTATCCTACTTCTGAAATGTCTAGATTTCAACCTGTGTTGGTTTTGCAGGGCCTGGTTTTTAGTAGTGGGGTTGAGGGGCCACAGCGGTGGCTTTTTGTGAGAATCTGCTGGAAGCTTCCACCATGCCTGGCAGAGCCAATCCCTGATGGCTCTGAAGATGGACATGCTGCTGGCCAAAGTTGGGCCAATTAGAGAGGTTGATAACACCTCTGTGATAACATATTTACAAAGGAAATCAAAACAAAGGATGCACAGTTTTGTCTAGTCAGAGAAGAGAAGGAGGTAAGAACATGTGAGGGAAACAACACGGAGACACCAGGGTCAGTGCAGAAGGAGGGGAGGACGTGCTCCAGGCTCAGGAGCTGAGATTCCTCTGCAGGCCATGGTGAGACCATGGTGAGGCAGCTGAGACCCTGCAGCCCATGGGGATCCATGGGGGATGCAGAGATCCACCCACAGCCCATGGGGATCCATGGGGGATGCAGAGATCCACCCACAGCCCGTGGGGATCCATGGGGGATGCAGAGATCTATGCATAGCCCATGGGGATCCACGGGGGATGCAGAGATCCACCCACAGCCCATGGGGATCCATGGGGGATGCAGATATCCACCCACAGCCCGTGGGGATCCATGGGGGATGCAGAGATCCATGCACAGCCTGTGGCAGAAGTGCCCACGCTGGAGCAGGTGGATGCTTGGGGGAGGCTGTGATCCAGTGGAAGCCCTGGTGCAGAGAGAAGTCCCCTGGTTCCAGGCTGGAGCAGCCTGTCCTTGGAGGACTGCACGCCGTGGAAGAGCGATCCACGCTCCAGCAGTTTTGGGAGGACTGTGTGCCCGTGGCAGGGACCCCTACTCATGAGAGTGGACCCACACTGGAGAGTTTCATGGAGAACTGTCTCCTGTGGAAGGGACCCCACGGTGTAGCAGGAGTAGGATTCCTCTCCCTGTGCAGAGGAAGAAAATCCCGGGTGACGAACTGACCAAACCCCCATGCTCTGTCTCCTTGTGCTGTCAGTGGGAAGGAGGAAGGGGTTGGGGGGAAAAAAGGTGTTTTTAAGAGATTATTTTACTTCTCATTATCCTCCTATGATTTTGTAAGTAATAAATTTGTACTTCTAAGTTGAGTTTGTTTTGCCCTTGGAGTGTTTTCCCCCGGTCCTTATCTCACCTCATGAAGCCTTAATTAAATTTTTCTCTCCTTTACCCAGCTAGGCCGTGGCGGGGGGGGAGTGAGTGAGCAGCTTTTGTGGGTGCCCTGGAGTTTGGCCAGTGTCAAACCATGAAATGAGCCAAAGAACTTGGTCTGTAACCCTTGTCTTCCAGTTCTGTAGCTCTTCCCACAGTCTCTTTTCTCTAGGCATGCACTTTTGTCTGCTGCATGCAAAGAGGCACTTTGCAAGCCGTGTATCTACACACAGCGTTAAAACACAGCAGTTCTGTATGTGTCTGATACATATAGTTGATTGGTGCAGTGCCAGGTTAAGCATTAATGTACTTATCAGTTCTGAGACTCTTGCATGATCTCTGCTGGCCAGTAAGTGGTCATTCATCCAGGACTGTCATCTCCTGTAATCCTGGGAGCATCTGACCTTTGATCTTGCCGATTCATTGTGTTCGAGCCGCCTGCTTTTTCCTTAAGGGGATATGTTTTCCACATCTGTGTTTTTCCCTTGTGGTTCCCTGAGCTGCCAACTATTGTCATTGCAACAATTTCTCTTCTGCCTGTGTTATTACTTATTTCATGTGGCTCCCATTCATGTACTCCCAAATCTTAGCAACAACCTTCTTGGTAAGACTGAGCCAAGGTCACCCAGCCTTGCTGCACCAAAGTAGTTCTGGGGTCAGAGAGCTCGACTCAGAGGCTGTGGGGTGTACTCTATCTAGAGTGTAAGTTATCTAACAGCTTACATTGTAACAGCATTTCCTGTAGCTTAGAAATCAGCCGTCTTAAATTAAAACTGTAAATATTTCATTCTGTAGTCTTTATCAGATACAAGAAAGAATTTTATTTATAGGCTATAGCCCTGAATTATTATTCTGTCTCTGAAAAAGGGAAACCCTTATGAGGTCTGGAATATGTACGCATGTATATAGGTATTTATTTCTTTACAAATCTTTCTGATTTTGGAGGAGGGATTTAGTTACTTTCCTGACATTCATAGGAACAGAAAATTATATACTAGTAGCACATCTTAAATGTAAACGCATTTTAAGATTTTAGGAGTGAGTGTTACAGGACAGTACGATTGCTGTATTTCCTGAGCATTTTTGAGCTTTATTGAGGGGGATGAGAAGGCACAAGGAGCATGTTGCAGTTTGTAAAAATACTTGCTTTTCCTAAGGGTGATTTCTAGACCTGATTGGTCTAGACACTGTCTCTCTCATAAGAGGAGGGGGAAAATTCCTAATGAAGACTGTGGAGGGAATCAACTCTTTCATACCCTTTAGGTCACTGTATAGGTGCAAAAAGCAGGTGCCTAGAAGAAAATAAAGAACAGGAGACAAGTCAGCTAGATTTTGGACTATGTAATGGAGAGGCATGCCAGAGTGTGAAAAGTAAAATGGAGAGAGACTTTGAACAGAGTGGGAACAGTAGCAACAGTATGAGTTCATGCAATAAGCACATTCTACTTTCCAGAACCAGAAATCCTATAAGTATTTATATCACCACAAAACATTGGACCTAAACCACTGTCTTCAGACACTTTTTCCTCTGTATGACATAATTCTTCAATGGGATTTAGCATGTGTCAGGCTGTGATTACATATGCTTGTTTGTTTTCAGTGAGCACCAAACTTCCAGCCAAAACTTTTGGTTTATTCTGAAAATAAATGAGTCTCTGTGACATTGGTGTGAGTCTGGCACTTGTACCCATTCTGTCATAACAGACTGCACAGATTTCCATTTCAGCCCTTGGCAAAAGAATCTGTGTGCCCAGTTCTCACTGATCTGAATGCATGTCAGGCATTTAGGGATGTTTCATGGGCTGAGAAAATTGAAAAATTAGAATGACAGACTTATTTCTTTCCTTTTTTGAATACCATTTTCCTTTTGTTTCTGTGATAAACTTAGTAATGAGAACTCTGGGCTGGTACTTATTAACTTCTTCTAATTATATTATGTAAAACTAGAGTGCAACATAGAAATTTCTTTATGAAGGAGGAAGAAGGATATCTGCAGTGCTGAGAAAGATGCATGACCTTTATTGTTCAAAGAGCACTTTTCAAGTAGAAATTTGATTTTTCTCTCTTGGCATGGTGTAGAAATATATGAACAGGATTTGTCTTGGAAGAAAATTGGATTGTGCTGCAGAGGTGCATTGCACTGATAGCAAGTGGGCAGTCAGTCATACTACAGCCAGTTTAAAACAAATGAAGCCCAGCAACAACTAAACAAAATCTTGGAATGTGTAGTGTTTATCTCAGCACAGTCACCGTTATTGGTCTGCACAACTAAATGCATACAGTCTCACAATTCCATCACATACTATGAATTAAGTCCCAGCCAAAACACACTTCAATTCAACCCAATCCTCTAAGGGGCCAGTTGCCTTGGGTAAATGAAGCTGTAACCTAGAGTAAGAAAACAGCAGGAATTAAATCTTGTGTCTGGCTTTTGTATTTGTTTTCAAGAAAACTGACTTAACCTCCTTTTGTCACAAATGATGAGCTGAACTACACTGACTGAGGTGCAAGAAGCAACATTAATAATAATGTAGTGCCTGGCAGGGTCATGAGCCCTGTCTTAACTCCAAAACTGAGCAAACAATGAACTCAATACTAGCAGTCCTTGACTGTAAACAGATATTCTGATGCTGTTAATTCAGGTATGTTCTCATCAGATCTCTCTATAAAATTCCAGCTCTAATTTAGAGTTGTCTGTTCATTTGTCAGACACCTAAGTTCATATCTTCATAAATACTTTAAGAATCAATTCTGTTAGCAATACTCACACTGCACTTTCTGACTGTTGTAATCATTCAATAACGTCTTTCTGAGCATCTAATGAAAAGATTAGGACACCTTCCCTTCTACCTCTGTTAAATCTCTGTTAAGTCACAGATTGCACTCTTTTTTTTTTTTTTTTTTGGT
>VZTT01060870.1:5021-16605 GCA_013400855.1 Buphagus erythrorhynchus
AATCAATAAATAAAAAGCTATAACTTTGGGGGTGGTTCCAGATTTACAATTTGTAAAAAAGAGTCAGAATATCAAGATCACCAGGCTCTGGTAAGGATAACTCTTCACACTATTAGGGTAATAAAGGGCTGCAGAACATAAAGTGGTGCCATTTGGAAAGGAGCTGGGGCAGCATCTGACAGGATATTTGACAAAGCAGTTTGTTTGTATGTCTCTTGCTGTACACAACACGAAGCTGAGCTCTGGCAGAAACTCTCTGAGTGAAAGGATGTTATTAGGTCCCCCTTGCCTCTGCGACTGGCAATATGACTGTGGCCGACTGATTAGTGAAATTGCTGATCATCATTTTTAGTCTCGAAATTGTGGGGCTGTGGTTTTTGTTTTGTTTTGCATCGNTGTTGTTAGAGAACAGGATAATAATTCATGATGAGACCATATAGGCTACAATACAAAACCCCATAAAAAAAAAACCTTTGCAAAGCAGTTGGTATTCAGTTCTCCGACAGGCAGAATTTAGAATAAAAGGTTGCTAACATTTTGGCAGTGTTTTCCTCAGGCTTTCTCTTGTATTTGTGCCAAATATCTCACAAGGCTCAGATTTGATTAAAATGGCAATGCTCTCTGCTACTTGAATGTAATTAGAGCCATTCATTACAGCTTTAGTTGACAGTTTGGCAACCTGTACATTTTTCTGAATATGGACAGCATTCCATGGAAACAGTTCAAGGGAAGAGTGCAAGAAGAGGGTCCTCTCTTGAACTGCAGCAAATGGAAGGCTGTCTATGTTTAGATAAGTTTACAGGTTTCCAAACTGTCAATCGAAGCTGCAAGGAAGAACTCTTAATTAGATTAACCTAGCAGAGCACTGCAATTTTTGTCAGCCAGCTCCTGTGAGCCCCTGCTGTGTAGTTATCACATATGCTACAGGACCATTAAGTATTTCTATTGCAAGTCACTCTATTTTGCTGCTATTAACCCTGGCCTTAGAACACTGTTGGATGGAAAGTAAATCAAGAAAATGTGTTTGCCTATGAAAGCCTTCTCTTCAAGCCAGCAGAATTTTGCAGAATTTAGAAGATTTTTAATCTGCTTGAATTTTCCACTCTTTCTAGTATGAGTACAACAAAATTACACCAATAATGTCATAGCGGTCCTGGGCTTCTTTCAGGTTACTAATGAATTGTATCTTTCAGTTCAAAATAGTAAGTCAACTGTTGTTATTTTCGATTTGCATTCTTCTGTGCTATGTCCTTAAACTGAAAAAAATATACCAAGAAATGTAATTTAAAGCACTTCCCAAATAATCTGAAAACATGAACCTTGTTAATTCCAGTCAAATTTTCTTGTGATTAAAATAGGAATGTGTTATTCCAAAATCTGACAAGAACAGCTCTTTGTTTTCCCTGTGGCTCATCACTGTGAAAAGGGAAAAGAAGAGTGCAGATTAATGGACGAGGAAAAGTGTAGTTTAGTTTTACATTGCTTGTTGCTGGGCTACTTCACTATGTGAACCAGGGGATGATAGCCTCATTGCCCTTTTGGTTTCATGGCAAAGTGAACACTGAAGCTTTGCAGGAAAGAGGGTGTATCTGGATGAAAAATGGGTTCAAAGCTGGAAAGTCTTGAGATCATTTGTTTGTTTACATAATTGTACACAAAGCCCAGTTCCTCTCAACAGCAATAAGAACATGCAGACCACGAGCTTTTGCCAAAGTCTCCCACCAGACAGTTTAGCCATGTGCCAGAGAAACATCTGTCTCTTTCTGCCTCAATTCCTTTATCCTCTGACATTTAACTGCTTTCCCCATTCCCAGCCTTGTTAGATGTCCCTGAATCCAGAATCTCAAAAAACCTCTTAGCTGTGGGTGGAGTCATGGCTTCAGGCTGGACACTTAGAAATTATTTTATTCTGCTCTGCAGAAGTGTAAGTTGCAGAGCTGTCACAACTCAGGACATGGAAGGCACCAGGAAGCTGTTACCTTCCTGATCCTGAACACTCCCCTTTCCTTCCAGATCATCTGGACATCCCTGAGCTAGCTCATTTAATTGCTTTTACAATACTTGTGATGACCCTTGGCATCGTTGCTTGCTTTGTCCATTCTGTTAAATTTCTCTTAATCCTTGTGTAATTTTATACTGTGCTAAATAAATTAGGTAAGAAATCAAGTCAAGCTAAGTCAAACAACATCCTTACTGTCACAAATGTAATTACAAATGTTTAACTATTTATGTGATATTCTTCCTTTCCAACTTTACAAGTCATCATTGCAAATCCATTTTATTCCTTTCCCATTCTTGTTGGAACCTCCCTCTGTGTGATCCTCTTTCTTTCCTACACAGAATGTAAATAACAGCTTTCAGATGCTGTTGTTTGGCTTGGCAGAGGGCCTCATAGGCAATACCTGCTCAAGTGATTTTAACTCATAAACTGGCATTTTACTGGCAGGCCAACTGTACTTGGTGCCCACCTCTGTGCAGAAGTGTCACAGTTGTGTTACATTCTCCCATGAGTTAGTGTGTTTTAAAGTCCTGCTTCTCATGGGAATGCAGTAGATATATGAAAGTGCTGAAAGCTCCTCTATGAAACATTTTTATTCGGTTCTGTCTAAAATTTTCTCAAAAATGTATATGCATTAAATATAGGAAGACACTCATGTCACCTAAGAAGCATCCTAAGCATCATGTATTCCACAAACATTACTATCTGTATTGAATATGAAAGGGAGTTTGAAACAGATGTAGATAAGTACAGTACGTACACAATTTGACTCTGAAACTACACAAAGTTGACTGAAAGCAAAATAAAATGTTCTTCAGACAGCTCTGTGGTTAGCTTTGTTTCTAGCAGTTTTCTACTAACTCATTTGTGATTACCTCCTCTGTATTGCAGTATGAAGACAACTTAGATACAGAGATGGTCACAAATAGCCTTCAAATGCGTTCCCTACTTGGCTAGAATACTCAGCACTATTTCTTTCACCTAGACAGCTGAAAAAAGCCATAAGCCAGCCTGGAATCACGTTTTTCAGAACACATATAAGGCAGATGTAATAGTACTACTCTGTGATGGTTGGCCTCCTTTCTCCTCATTCCTGGTTGTTTTCATCCCTGCTGCAATCCAATTCTGCCACAGAAACTCTCTCACCGTCTGTGCATTTGATCTGCTTTCACTGATGTTGATATGTGAATTGAAATTCAGCTGAGTGTCTCAGTCTGGAGTACCTTTCATTTATCTGGGGTGGCCTCAGGGGTACGTGATGTGTGCCAGATACATCTCTCAGTTCAGTCTCCTTTTCTGCCTTTGCACTTAAGCTCATGATGAGACTGATGGCTGGATTCTGTTTATGCATCAACAGCTTTCTCTAGGGACAATCCATTTTTTCCTGGGCCAAGCTCCTCAGAACAAAGCTGGTGTGTTTATTTGGCTGTTCAGGCTCCCCTCTGTCATCACCATCTCTCACATGGTAACTGAGGCTGCACTGTTAAGTTGGACTCCTTGGGATACTTCTTCTCTCAGGTTCCTCAGGACCACAAAGCTGGGACATTTGTAAATATCCTTCTCTGCACAAGAGTCCCTGATGGGCTTGTCAGCTTGTCAGGGAATCTTGCTCCCAGACATCTGCACAGAGGAAGAAAGGATGCTCTGACAGCTTGGTTGGTCTTCTGGGCCTCCCTGGCATCTTGCTGCATGTCAGAGTGCTTCCCTGGGTATCACCAGACAGTAGAAGACACTTTCATCTGTTTCCAGTGTTACCTACCTGAATAGCTCCTGAGGTGATCTAATCTGCTGCTCTTTACTGTGGAAGGTGTGATTTCATTGGGCAGTGATTTCATATGATGAGGTGGCTTGGGGCCCTGCTTAGGGGTTTGCCACATTTTTTGGTCAGGAATGTACCAGTGATATCCATGTAAAATCATAACTCACAAATGTCATGTCAGGTTAGGGTTACATGGCTCACACATTTATATATACAATGTACGTAATTATCTTATAATAGATTTAAAAATACACAGAGAAGAAAACGCAGGCTTAATCCATTAAAAATTACATCAGAAAGGTTGTTTTTTCCTCCTCTTTCTTCCCTGTGGTGGGTTGACCTTGTCAGGATGCCAGGTGCCCACCACATCATTCCATCACTCTCCATTCTCAGCTGGACAGGGGACAGAAAATAAAATGGAAAACTCAACTCATCAGTTGAGATAAGGCCGTTTACCAAAGCAAAAGTGGAAGTTAGAGTGTGCGCAAACATAGAGAAAAAAAAAGTTTTATCCTCTACTTCTCATCAGCAAATGATGTCTGGCCACCTCCTGGGTAGCAAGTCTTCAGCACTCAAGTGTTTGCTCCATAAGGCAAACATTGTAAATAAGCAATGTCTCCCCTACCTTCTTTCTTACTTAGCTTTTATATCTGAGCTGATGTCCTATGGTATGGAATATCTGTTTGGTTAATTTGGGTCAGCTGGCCTAGCTGTGTTCTCTCCCAGCATCAGGCTTCTGATGGAGGGGGAAGGTTGCAGAGCACTGCTGCTGTGCCAGCCCTGCTCAGCAGGACCCAAAGCACAGGTGAGTTACCAACACCTTCCAGCCACCAGAGCAGAGCTCTGTGAGGGCTGCTGGGGGGAAATGAACCCCAGCTCAGCCAGACCCAGTACATTAACCCTGCCCATTGAACTTGCTGAAGTTAACTTGCTTCCACTGAAAGGGTTATCCCACTCAGGCCTTCATATAGTCTCTACCTTAGTGAAACACAATAACTTTTAGAGCAAGATTCTTGAAGATGTTCTTGTTAAACACTTCATTTCATCACACTATCCCACTCTAGATTATCTCTCGGCCATTTTTTTGGTTAAATTAGATACTATTCCTTTGGATCTACAAATCACTCTCTGTTAAGCTTTCTGATTCACAATTCTCCTGACTGAAAAAATTAACTCCCATCTTTTGATTTTGGTGACTTTTAGGCACGTTAGTATGTGAAGTGGATAGAAATCAGTATGTTAACAAACATGCTGGATGTGTAAGGGACTAAAGTGCAAGTATTTTGCTTGGTTGAAACCAGATACCGTGACACTTGCTCCCGCAGCAATTTGACCCTCACCTTTAGCCTTTCTCACTTCAGCTCCCAGCAATGCAGCTGTCAGTCTCAGCTCCCCCTCTCCTCTCAGCCCTGACCAAGGCTGTGCCTCCTCTCTGGATGCCAGAGCCAGCTCCAGACTCACTGCATGGTGTTAATGTGCTGCCAGGTTCCCAGAAAGGAGCTGGTCCCATCATACGGCAGACGGCTGGAATTGCTTAGGCAGCTCTTGTCCTCTAAGTGCCCACTCTTCTCTGAATTTGAAGGGTTCATGTGTGGGTATCTACACTGCAGATAGTGTTTCAATGTTGTGTGTGTAGAACGTGAGAGTTGCAGTGGTTTGTAACCTGACAGGGCAAATGTGAACATAAATACTGTGTTGTTTTAATTAGGCAGTTGGCAGATAGACTTTTGGAATTTTGTTCTGTAAATGCCCTCTGTTCATGTTTGCTCAACTGATTTCAATCTTTCTAGATCCTAAAGGATCACACAATCCTAGAATTGTTTAGGTTGCAAAAGGCCAAGCAGTAATCTAACACGGCTAGGCCCACAACAAAATCATGTGTCTAAGGGTCATATACACATGATTTCTGAACATTTCCAGATATCTTAATTCCACCATTACCCTGGACAGCCTGTTCCACCCTCTCAGTGAATAAGTTTTTCCTAATATCCAGTCTAAGCTTCCCCCAGCACAACCTGAGGCTGATCAGAACGAGGTACAAATAAATTCTGTGTATGCATTGATTCTTATGATGAGCTGGATGCATTTGAAGCAGGAGCCATTCATACCTGAACTAGCTTTACACAAAGTGTGACAGCTGAGGCATCAAAGCCACCATTCAGCCTGTTTGCCAGCACTGGATACAGTGTTGTACAGTACACTGGGTACACTTCCCCTGGGTACAGTACACTTCCCACTGTGCTGAACTGCCCAGCACTGGGCAGGACACTTCTGTGGGTACTCACTTACATCTTTATCCTGCAGTCCAGGCTAAGCAGTGCCTTACTGAGCACACCAGGATGAATTCTGGCTGAGAAACAGAGATCTGATGCCACTCCCCTGCATGTACTCTGGGTGAATATTTGGTGCAGGACCTCAGTAATGCTGGATATTAGATAATTATGGATATCTGCCTCTCTTCTGGCAATCCTGAGGGCTCATCACTTGTGTAACTCTGGCAGTGCTGGAATCTGCCAGAGTATATCTTGCACAGCAGTGTACTTCCAAAGCCTGGGATCCACACGACTCTCCAAAAAGAGAAGCAGATTTTTAGTGGATCATTTCTGAAGCCCCAGCTTTGTGAAGGGAATTTTGCCAACCAGATAGGTGAGTGGCAGCACATGGTGTGACAAGGGCAAAACCAAGCAAGGTGCTGGTTGCCCTGTCAATACACATATGTTGACTGGCTCCCATCTCTGGCCACACAGTGGCTGGATCCTTTTGGCAGAACCAGCTTGGTTCTTTTTCCTTTACCCAGAGAAGTGTTTTATCTTTGATATCTTCATCATCCAGTCAAGTGTGAATAAAAATACTCTGGTTTTTTTCAAAAGAGAGAAGGAAAGAGAAATGTACGAGTGGGCAGATTGTGATCATCTAAACCTTATTTCCTTAGAAACCATAAGTAACAACGGACCTTCACAATTCTGGAAAACCTCTCTGGAATGTTGCAAATGGAAATATAGTATAACGGGTAAAATATGTTCTGGGTTTATTATTTAGGTTCAGATCAGTAGGGCTATGGAGCTAAAGCTGGAATACATATGGGGAGAGGATTTGATTTTTGGTGACTGGAAGCCAAAACATGGCCATCTCAAACCAAATTTCCTTCCTTCTGTACAGTTTTCTGAGGTAGGGTTTAATGTTTTCCCCAGAGAGAAAAATTAAATGTTTTCTTGAGGAGTATTTGTAAAACTGAAGTCTTACATGCTTGTGACATCGAATCACAAATGTAGTGCTATATTGCCCTGTGGGCATGGAAATTTCAAGCTCTTGAGTACACTATTATAATAAGTTTAAAATGCATTTTTTGCAAACAGTGTAATTCCTGGAGACACTTTAGTTGTACATTGGCTTACAGACTGTTATCACAGTTGTGTAAAGAGAAGAAGAAAATATTTCTATTTCCAAACACCAGAATCAGGCTGACAGGCCTGTGCTCTCTTTGAGGGAGCAGCGGGGACTTCTGTTTTCCTCTGACTGTAAAACTGTTTTCCAATCCTTATGCAAAAGCATTGATCTTTGCTAGAAACAAAGCAAAGCACATCTATCCATTAAAATTCCTTGAGAATTTATCTCAGTATGCTTTCAAGTAACAGTTTTGAAATTATTTCACTAAAGCAGGTTAAATGAAAAGAAAGATTTGATCTGGAAAAATAGCAATGAATTTTAGTCAGACACCTATGTCTGGCCTTGCTGTCACATTCAGGTTATGAGGCCATTGTCAGCATACTTGTCTGTTCCACATATTTCAAGAAAACTGGGTTGTAATAAATGAGGACAACTTGTGACAACATAATGTTTAGCTCACCAAAGCTATTTCTGATAATTTGGGTTAGAAGGTAGTGAGTGGATTCCCAGTTCATGTCTTTGCATCTTGAAAGCTCTGATTTTATTATGCTGAAGTGACTCCCTACATATATCCCCTGTGAAGCTAATTTCATAGCTTTTCTTGGCACCTTGTTTCTGCATTTGCATCAGGGTTTATTTTGCCTTCACATAGTTATGAAAATTTTTCTAATTTTTAATCTGATTTTTTTTCCTCGTTAATGCTTTATTTTATTACGTCCTGGTCTTCCCAGTGTGTTGATAAGACTGATTTATCTTTTATCTGATATCCATTCATATGTCCGTGAATAATCTTGCTTCCTCTTGGTCTTCTCTTTCCATGAAAGCTTCTCCGTATTTGAAGATGTTTCCTCCTAAACTCTTTCAAATTCAACAGCATTTTTAATATTTGCCCCTATATTAATAAAGGAATACAAAAAGTCAAGGAAGATTGGAGCTAGCTGTAGTGACATAGTTGTATATTTAACATGCTGCTTTTATTAACATTACCCTACCATACTGTTTGACTTGTCTCTGACTGTCACAGTAACTTAAGTTCAGTGCATTAACACTTTTAATCTTCCTCTCATATAACTTGCTGATGTCTTTATAATAGTGATTTTGATTAACTCTGGATCAATGTGAATAAATTTTCCTCATTTGATTCAAGTCATATTTATTTCTCTAAAACCCTGGGCTTCTGTACAAAAAATCAGTGGTGAGTTTTAACTGTCACTTTTGGCCCGTGAACAGACTTCAAATGCAAAGTTTTTGATGCTTAATTCAAGAAATAGAATACATTTTAAAAGACGCAGTGCTTGAAAAGTGTTAGAAAGTGCAAGCTATGAATGCCTGGCTTTGCTGACCTAAGGAGAGCTAACTACACTGCTATGACGTGGTAGAAACATAAGCAAAGGTAGGGGAAACTGCTGGGATAGTGGGAAGAAGCTGATAGCTGGTACCAGGAAGAAAAACACATGCAAAGACAGAAAAACAGATCTAAGCTGGAACCAGCAGCAAGAGAAGTAGTTTTGTTGGAGCCGTGACTGAAAGCTGAAACATTATAGACTCCTAAGAACCTTTGATAGCAGTGTGTGATCTCATAGTAACCTGCAGAAGGCAACTGGATAACACTTTGGACTGGATAACAACAACTTCTAGCCTGAATGACTTACCCATGCTAACGAAGATGGAAGTCGGTTTTCATATCCAACTCTTACAGGATTTTCCTATATGTTGTCTAAAACGGATTTTCATTTTATCATTGATGGCAGGGAGCTACTCAGCTCATAACTAGGATGGAATAAACCTACCTCATACAGGTATGAATTCTTTGAAAATAATGTTTTCCCCTAGCACTAAGTTTTTTCCTATCTGATTTGTAGTACTGATTTCCTGCATGTCATTAACATGAAATGGACTGCTGAGTGAATCTTCTAACTTGGGCTCCTGCTAGACTAAAATGATCCACATCTAGATAGTCCCTATCACATCAGTGAAAAAGATCTCATTGCTTGTTTTAAAATTCTGAATTGGGATTGGTATTTTAGTCAATCCCAAAATTTGTTCTGGTTCCTATGAGACAAATACTTAAGTGCTTGTATTAATTTCCTTATCCTGGGTAGGGTACTGGGTATCCTGGGTGAGACTGGACTGGATTATAATTATGCATCAAAAAGACTGCTACAGAATTTCCTTGAGCAGATTTAAATGTTCTTGCAAACCCTTCCACTATGGACAGTACCTTTTCCATTCTTGCCACAGATCTGCTGCTACAGAACCAGCAACTGATTTTCTGTGGCTTACTGATCTTCCAAAAATCACATAAGTGCTGTACCTTTGCTTCAGCTTCATGCATTCTACCCCTTGCTTGCCTCCCACTAAAACAAATAATTTGTGTTGTTATGAAAGTGCTCCCGCTCAAATTGTGCATGCATGCTGATGATCTTCTGTGATAAGATACTGTACAACTTTACAGTGCCACACACTAAACACAGCAGCATGCAGGAGCTCACATGATGGTCATTTAATATCCATGACTCACAGTCCACAGGACTAGGATTCCAGCCAGCTGGGATTTGTTCTAAGTGGCGTGAAATGACAAACAGTGCATGATATACAGCTCAGATACCAAACATGGTGGCCAAGCTTTTACAAAAACATGGCTCTGTGCCCTCTCCATTAAAGAAAAAAAAAAAAAAGAAAATAATGCAATAGATTCACCCAATGACTACTGAGTATTATTCTTCAAAAACCTATGAAAAATTAAGTGCCAAGATAAAGAGCATGGTATCTTGGCCTTTCTAGGTGGTTTCTGCACCTTCCCTGGTCTCTGGTTGTTTCCCCTTTGTTTAATTTTTCAGTTTAAGTTTTCTGTTGGAAACTGATAACTCCTCTAACCGTGCTTGTGATATCTCTCCCTGAATTTTTTACGTAAAACTGCAACTTATTTTGCCTGGCTTGGTATTCAGCTGGGATGTTATACAGTTGCGGAGCGCAAGAGGGATTAGATGTTACTCTGTGATTCACCCAGTCCCTGAGGACAGCTATATAAAGATCATCCTCTTCCCCTTGGCCCCAGGGAAGCTAGGGGGCAGATTACGAGCTAGCGGAAAAGATGAAGGCAAAAAGAAAAAAAACTCACCGTCTGCAAAGAGGCTCCTGGAGCACACGTTCCCCTGCTCTCACTTTGTACAGAGCTGGGGAAAAGTGAGCTCCACTGCTCGCCTGCAGCNAGGCCGCGCTTTAAAAAAAACATGACTCTGGTCCCTCCCCATTAAAAAAAAAAAAAAAAAAGAAAATAATGCAATAGATTCACCCAATGACTACTGAGTATTATTCTTCAAAAACCTATGAAAAATTAAGTGCCAAGATAAAGAGCATGGTATCTTGGCCTTTCTAGGTGGTTTCTGCACCTTCCCTGGTCTCTGGTTGTTTCCCCTTTGTTTAATTTTTCAGTTTAAGTTTTCTGTTGGAAACTGATAACTCCTCTAACCGTGCTTGTGATATCTCTCCCTGAATTTTTTACGTAAAACTGCAACTTATTTTGCCTGGCTTGGTATTCAGCTGGGATGTTATACAGTTGCGGAGCGCAAGAGGGATTAGATGTTACTCTGTGATTCACCCAGTCCCTGAGGACAGCTATATAAAGATCATCCTCTTCCCCTTGGCCCCAGGGAAGCTAGGGGGCAGATTACGAGCTAGCGGAAAAGATGAAGGCAAAAAGAAAAAAAACTCACCGTCTGCAAAGAGGCTCCTGGAGCACACGTTCCCCTGCTCTCACATTGTACAGAGCTGGGGAAAAGTGAGCTCCACTGCTCGCCTGCAGCTGGCATAGCCACAGAGGGGCAGCTCAAGGGAGAGCAAAGCCACTAAAAGTTCTCTTTCCCACATTGGCACTGCTGCTTTCACAGAAGTTTCTCAAGATTTCCTTTTCCAAGGAGAAGAAAGTGATGGGAAAGGCAGGACCCAGAGACCCTGCTGTTTACAGATGCCTTTTTCCTATGGCCTGGGAATCCTGAAATGTGATTGCCTTGTAAGGGCAGGTTATTTTCAGCCACTCCCTTCATTATGTTCCTGTTAAACCCATGGCTCAAGTGGGGCTTCTGTGCTGGAGAGATTTTGCACTGGCCCTCTGCCCAGGGATAGATTGCAGCAAGGGTAGACTCCGACAGAAATAGGTGGATATGTGTGTAGACCTCCAAGTCTTGAAACAAGAATATCACTGCTAGGGGTCAAGGTTTGAGCTTGCCAGTATTTCCCTCCTTTGCTGCAGTCAGTTGATGCTCCCTTGCCAGTGCTGGCTATTTTTGTAACAGTCTCACAGCGGTGGGGTTTTTCTCTTTTCGGACCATGTCACAGAAGCGACACAACTTGGGATGCTTTTGCCTCTGAGACTTCATTAAGAAGTGCAAACTCTGTATTTTCATGCTACAATTTCTTCTAGGTTATTTGTTTACAAG
>VZTT01060873.1:0-17010 GCA_013400855.1 Buphagus erythrorhynchus
TTGCAGCTTATTTAATCAGCAGGGTACAGGAAATACTTGAGGGAGAATGATACAATAAATAAGTAATTTTCTTTTTAGATGTAACACAAATGATACGTAATTACAGAAGTTAAATTGCAGAATTTGTTTTGAGAGAAATTATGTGTATTTATGTGTACTTTATCACAAATACATAGATCTGTGCACTAAAACTTTGTGTTTGCAAATTTAGAAATTGTTTCTAAGTGCCACTGCCAGACTAGGAAACTTGCTTTTTAGTCTAGTAAAAAAGAATATAGAATGGAGGATGGACAATTTTTTTATATCTTACAAAGGTAGTCTCCTTTTTTGTTGNTAGTCTCCTTTTCTGTTGTGGTTGTCTTACTGTCTCCCTTTATCTGTGTGCACAGTGGTTTTGGTGTAGTAATTTCCCTATCTCATAAGATAACATCTGTTTCTGTGTTGATCGTAATAGCAAAGACTAAACTAATTCTACTTCCTTTCTTTTATCAGTAGGTTTTTGTTACAATTGCTCAGCAGGACAGCTTAGAGACATATTTCTCCTCTGAGCCTTTTAAAAGTTTTAGCACCGATGCTGCTGAGGCAACGCTTTATTTTTTTAATCATTTTAAATTTCACTCTGTTGACAGTGACAAGAGGGGGGGCTGGAGGAAAACACAATCTCAGGCCAGTNCAGTGAGGCTGGTGCAGTGTTACCCACTTTTGGATCTAACAGTGTTGTGGTAGCATTTCTCCTAAAATCTGAGAGAGATGCTCTAGTAGAGGATTTAGGACAAAATGTAATTTGTTCAAAGGCACCATGATTTTCCTAAAGTATTTCATGGTCCATATAGAAAACTGGAGTCTGGATGCAGAAGCTTGGCATAAGGATTCAGATCCCAACTGTCCTCACAATCCAAAGCAGACAGGTTCTCTCAAGTAGTTAAGAGGGAAGATTGTTGTTTCAATGTAGGTCATAGCTATTGACCTGGAAAACATTTTGCTTTTTTTGCTTCTATCACCAAAGCGAACTACATCTGATCCTGACAAAATATAACTAGTTGAGGGTGGGAACTCAATCTGTCATTGAAGTATCACTGAGAAGAAATGAACTGAAATGTTGATATACTCAAGTGGCCTTTCAGGCCGTTGTTTTTCTTTTCAGCAGAAGGAAGGTGAGACATACAGGCCATTAGAAATAATGAAAGATAGTCTTTAGCTATGATTGCCATTTATATATCAAGTGTTATTACTGAATATTTGCATAGACTGAAGAAGGGGGTTGGCATCTAGTTTTAAATGTTAGCTGTACTTCTTGTTATTGTTGAATTCACTGCAAAGATTTGGTATGTTGCTTTATTTTTTGTAACTAGCACATTGACAGCCATGACATTCAGCTGCTGCTTGTTTGTCACCGTAACTAAGACAACTTGACATACAGAGTTTGTAGGTAAACACGTAGTAAGGGCACTAAGGATTTGGTCCTTGTCCTTGGCTTGTAACTTTTTTATTGCTAAACTTACATGACAGAGAAAGGCAATGATAGGTGCAGTATATTAGAGATTAGTTTTGTGGTAGATCAGGATTTTCTGCATTGTCATTAGCACTGTATCTGCTGCAATGAGCTGTCATTCATTCTCTGTAAGTAGAGCTGTTTTTACTTCCAAAGTGCTTCTGGTTTTAGTTGCTGTACTCTTTCAGTCTACTTGATAGCTGCAAAACCTGTGTTCTTTACTCAACAAATTGGAATCAAATATTAATGTCAACATTTCAAGGAAATGTCAGGCAAAGAGGACATGCAGACAGAAAGTCTGATTCTGCTTCCATTTATACAGTGTACTTCTTTCAGAATCAACATGGAATTAAATTGACAGAATAGTTATCCGTGATGTTTTCTTTGTAATCTCGTTTCACTATTTGGAAATGGGAGGTCTCAGCTGTTTTTTACTAGATCAGTCTCCTCTGTGCCAAGCTTTACTTGGACAGCGAATCTACTGACAAGACACATACAGTGCCTTGCTGAATTTAACATGCCATATTCAATAAACTGTGTTTAGAAAAATACTTCATTTCTATAGCAACATCCCTGTAATATGGAAAGAAGAGAATGTGTTTAATTAGTGATAGAAATTTTATTTAATGTTGGTCTTTTAATAAGGCAGGTTATGCTACTTGGTATTTCCTCGTGAAGTAAGCTCTGAATACTGATCCTCTGTGTTGTACAAAAAATAGTGGTAAGTAATTCCACCAGCTACTAAAAGATCAGTAATTATTTTTTGTGATAGGATATTATGAAAACTTCAATAACAGGCAGGCTGGATATGCTTAACAGATCGTTATAATTTGTTGTATGTCAAAGTCTCTTTTTCTGTGTACTTTATGTGGGCCTCCCCCCCCCCCGCCTCTTCTTATAGTGATTAAAATAATGGTGAAGCCTGGTCCCAAGGTGAGAAAAATATTTGGAAAAGCCTTAATGGGCTTATGTGGATTTTGGGTCAAGTCTGTGGGGAAGTGTTCCCTAAATCTAGGCTTAGAAACTTGATATAATAAAATGAAAAATGAGGTGAGGTNAGGCTATGGATGTTCTTACAGGAATGTGAACTGGGGTTTAAAGGTACTATAAAAAGAACATTTAATTTGATCTTCTATAATTTTGGCTCAGTTTAGGCTTTTAACAAAGATAAGTCTCATTAAAGTACTACAGAAAAATTCTGAACAGAAAAGACAATAGCTTTCTGTGAGAAGGAGTAGAGTTCTGTGTTTTGTCATCCTTAGTATAAAGCACTGCATCAGGGCTTAACTCAGAAACTAAGAGAGAAAGATTAGGAAGAGGCTGAAGTTCACAAATTGCCTTCTATTTTGCCTTCTATTTGGAAAGATCCCAAAATAAATTGCTGTATTTTGTACAAATGATTAGCATTTGGCAACATTGAAATTAATCTCATTCTGGGGCAGGACACAGCAGATTTTTAGTGCTCAGCAATAAAATTCTATTTTAAGGCAAATTGAAGACTCTCACTGTTCTTGAAGCACAGGGAAAACTCAAGAATGCAGAATTCAATTTCCTAATTGGATACCAAAAAGAGTAATCTTCCCTTTCAGGAGGTGTGTGTGTGTGCCCGTGCATGTGTGAAGAGTTGCATCAGTTGTAATTGCAGCTGCTAAGAATTCAGCCCAAGTAAAATAGTCAAGTCCTCGGTGTTAAGTCCCTCAGAAATAAAAATGTTTCTAACAGCATAGTCCTTTCTAACACACTGCTCCTCTGTGAGTTCAGCATGGACTTGGTGTGTCACACACTGAAGCATCAGCAGGGTTTCTTGCAGCCAGTGGGATTATCCTTTGTCACTCATCCTGGCAAATTCTGAATCTGCTGGGTTTGAGATTAAAGTCCATAATAACCTGACATAAGACCTGAGGGACTGAGATAACAGAATGCTCTTGTAGATGGGAAAGGAGGATGATGCTAGGGGTGCAGTAAGGTTGTGAAAGTAGCATGATGTAATTTCTTTGATTGTTAAAGAATAATTTGTCTTGGTCATGGTTTTTTATGGTAATAGTTCACAGATATTTGGTATTGTCAGTTTCCAGTTAAGATCCAAACATTGTGATAAATATAGCTTTTTAATTTTGATGTGTGTAAACTAGTCCTTTAGTCAGATCAGTGAAAGGGAGTTAGCATTAAAATATTTGCCTTGTCTGAAAATATTTCTGCTGATGTCCTTGAGATCTCGAGAAGCCCTAAAGACTGAAATAAGAAAAATGTAACTTTTTAAGAAAAAAAAAGTGAAAATTGTTAAGAAAAAATTCAAAAGATAAAGACTAAGAGTAAAGAGCAGGTGATTAGTTAATGAAATTTGGAGACTATGGTAGAGTCATTAGTGCACATTGTAAAGTGCTGCTGCAGCAAGGATACCAGCCAATAGACTTTTTTCTTTCAAAAGTTTCTGGTCTTAAATTTAGGGTAGATTTTCCTTTTTCTGTTCCCAACACAGGTAATGAGACTTTCTTTACTCGTGCTTGGTCTTTGCTGACATTTCTTACCTTAGAACATTGTTCTGTTCTGTTTCACGTTCAGGATCTACACCAGTGTTCTGGAAACCATTTAGAAATGGACTGCTTCTTGATCCGTGTTCTGCTCTTCTATAAGGGATGCATTGCAGGGCATCTTAGAGCACCATATGCTGAAGTTGATTGGAGGTTTTCTTTTACAGCAGGAACTTCATAGTATAGTGCATATGAAAATATATTTCAGAATACTGCATCACTAAGATCTACAAGAAATGGGTCAATTACTTTGAATTTAATTTAGATGGTATGTAAGAATAATTCCTTCGAGAAATTCAGCACTTGTTCATTATCCTGTGTGAATTTATTAAAAGAATAATGCTGGTATTTCTAAACTTCCATTTGTGCTTAAAATCCTGTAGATTCTTTACTGATCTTTTGAATGCTTTTCTTTATTCTTGAGGCTTCATCAGTAAAAGTTACTGCTTTAGGGTCTGGGAAATAGTATTGACTTATGGACCCCTGCATATTGAATTGTTCTTTTTCTGAATAGCTGGTGTTATTCACAATGAGAATGAAACCAGTCTTTGCTCTTAACAAAAATGAGTAATGGTTTTATTTTCTTTAGAACCAGTGGAAGATAGCCATTTTGGAGGAGAACTGTTCTTCAGTAATTTCCTTGAGGAAGACTATTCTGATGCAGCAGATTTGACAATAACATTTAGTGATTAAAAACAGTCATAAAAACCACACGGTACCAAAGTGTGGTTTTGTACATTTTGTCACCTCTGCTCAATAAAGACGTTAAGGATGACATTAGTGGTAGTATCTCTATATATATTTAGGAGAAAGAGAAACCTCATTTTCTTTTCCTCGCTTGCTGAGCTAAGATGTGTGTAAATAAAAGATGATGCCTGGTACATTTACATCCATAAGAGAAGACCGCTGTAGGAGCTGCCTTGGAGAAACTTCTTTAGAACTGTTCCCAAACATTTGGACTAAAACTAGGGCTGGATCATCGTCTCTGAAAAGGGAAGGATCAGGAAGACAAAGCAAATGTGTCACATGCACAGATTTCTTGCTATATCTGGGAGTATTAATAGAGGAAGCTGAGCCAATCTGAACCCTTTTTGCTGCTGCTGCCCCTGCAGTTAGTAAACCTACAGCTGCAGTTTGAAAGACAGGGGAAGGCCACTGTTTCTCAGCTATTTTATGGCTTCTGTAGATGTACAGTAACTAGGGTGTTTTGACTCATGTTTCTCTGTAACATATCCTGATTTTCTTGTTATTTTAGGAGAGTTAATACATAATAGAATAGTTTTAATACATGTTAATGAATTGAATACATGTTAATGAATTAGGATATAGACTATCCTAGGTAGTATTTACTTCACGTGGGAGTTTCTTACATGCTTTTCACCACACATGTTTAAGATATCGAAGCAAACTTAACTCTCTGTAACACAGGCATAGTGGCTGGAGTTAGGAAACAAAATATCCATGAATTCTTTAAAATTAATTTGCTTTTATTTGGTATTCTTAAACTTCACCGTCAGTAGGATTCAGCCTAAACTTCTGGCCTTGTTTATCCACCTGGAATCACCATCATGCATTTTATTTGAAACTGTTGCAACTTTCTTGCCTTAACATAGCTTTTGTCAAGGGAAGAAATAATTGGACTGTGCAGTGTTGTCAACATTTTTGCTATTTAGTATTTGCAGATACAATAATAAAAATTTCACAAGACAGATGTTTCTTAAGGGATGAGGAAAAAACACTTAAATTGTGGACTTGCTAGAACTAGTGTTTGAAAAATTGGAACATTAGAAAGCTTTTCGAGACAGCAGCCTCTCTTGATTTATCAAAGAAATATTGTAGTGTTATATTAACCTCCACTAATATAAACAGAGCTTTTCTTGGAAGTATCTGATTAGGCCAAGTTCAGAATAGGTAAATAATATAGCAATATTGTAAATTTTTGACTGAAATTTCACCTTAAATATAGGTTGAATGAGCACAAATCTTACCATTTCTTCCTACAAAGACTGGCATGTTTTTGAAAAGAAGTTGCAGTTGTGAAATACGTACCTTAAGGAGGTAAACTAAAGCCTAAATTTCTTAAGCACATGGGACGTTTGGCTTGCAAATATTTTTCTAAGAAGTAAACCCTGACTTGGTCCTGTTTAAACAAAGAGATGTCAGTGAAATCCCTTTCATCTGTAGAATAACTATTTCTCTTTGGTGAGACAACTGATGTTTTCCAAATGTATCTAATAATTAAGCCAAATTCAAAAATATATTGCTTGCTGAAATACGTATTTTCCCAAATCACATGATATACCATTGCTGTACTAAATCACCTATCACCCTGAAATCTGTATGTGCTCCTTCTGTCTTGTTCTTCAATTTGCTAAATTTGTAATTTTCTAATGTTGGCAAGAATGTGGTGATTTCTTTGTAGCCTACCAATCAAAAGGGATGACTGAGTTACTTAGAATATAGTTATATTTTTCTTACATGACATCTTATTTAAATTCCTTAATTGTAAATACCAATTATTTTCTTAATATCTGTGTAGCACTCTTTTGAACTGAGATCAGTAATTTTAACTACTTCCCTCTATTAAGTTGCAAACATGTTGTATACATGTGGTTTTCCTTCCATCTCATTTTTTGTTCACACATCTGTTCCTATTTGCTTTGAAATGACAATAACATTGTAATTCCTCTCTCAAAATATTTTGTATTCCGTAATTTCTTCCATTTTGGACTGTTTTCACACTAAGGTGTTCTTTGTCTCCATGGCAATGAGAAGTAGACTAGAACATTGTTCTGAGCCTCAGCGTGAGAGATTTTTTTTTTCCTCTGCTGGGAGAAACATACCAAAATTCTGTCCATGCAACTGGCATGATATGGTAGATCTCATTATTATCTTTTTAATTAATTTTCTGCAGGCTGAAAAATGACACAAGCAAACAAAAGTAATGTCAACAAAAGTATAGTATCTGTTTTGTAAGTTATTCCAGGTTTTTAGGCCTGACATGCTAAAAAGACATAAATTTTCACCTCCTGAATGAAAATTGATGAGTAGCACTTTTTCCCCCCTTTTGCTGTGGTCAGGTATGGCTGAAAAAATGTTTTCCAAAGACTGCATAAGAGGCAAAGCCTTTTCAAATCCTTTCCTAGACATTTAGTAGACCTTTAAAACCTAGAGTGTTACTGTCTTTGTGTCCTCTGTGTGTCCTTCACATCTTACAGGACTTCTGTCCTGAATATAATGCAAGTTTTTATTGCTGCATTATACAAAAAAAGGTGGGTGGAGGGAGCGAGAGAGAAGAGTTTGAAAAGACAAATTACATGAGCTCCTGTCATTTGTGGAGTAGTGCAGCATTTGATACAGAAGGTGCATCACAGTCCCCATTGTCTCCTTGTGCACAAAACTGTTACTTCATTGTACAAGGCTCTCTGGCTGGTTAAGCACCCTTGGTGGGTCTCTGCACTGAGTATTTCTTTCTTAGCTTTTGTTTTTTAAGATGTTAACTGTTAATTCCAGTTTCCAGAGATCTCCTTTATACAGTTCCCCATTTCTTTAACAGACCCAAACCATAGTGTCACAATCATACTGTCATTCTCTTTCAACATGCCAAGGTAAATTCTCTCCAGCCCCACATATGTGATCTGAGCTCCCTGTATAGTCTGTTGCTGTTTTGCCACTCTTGGCTGTCTGTGGAACTGTATGCAGTGGATCTGGGAGTAATTTTTTCCCTTGTTGCCTTGGGCTGGTGCACTAGTGAAGTTGCACGTGAGGAAATGGAGCAGCAACAGGTCTATGAAATGCCTGGTCAGGCATATGAAAATCCCATGGATAGTCTTTTACCTCACATATGTCATCTGTTTTAATTTATTTCTCTCCTATTGTCTAGCAAATGTATTTTAAGGCCTTCTTCACAAGTTGAATCTTGAAAGCATAATAGGATGAGCAAGACCAGAATTTTTGTATTTGTAGTGAAAAGATAGTTCATTATTTCTTTTATTCATTACAAGAAATATGAGATGCACTTTTGAAGAAACAATGTTTTAAATTTTACTGGGATTTGGAAGGTTGTAGTGTTTATGCTTGATATTAATTCCTTTCTTTTCAAAATGTTTTTCAGTATTTTCTCCGTATTTCTGAATATATGCTTTAGTGAGCATTTGGTATTTCTTGGCAAGTGATTTCAAATACTGTGCTATTTAAACTTGCTGTTAGTAACACTGCTAAGTACCAAATAGTCAGCATCCAAAGAAATCTTACTGAATGGGAGCTGTGCAACAGAGAGGGCTGAAAAGTGGTGGCTCCTAGCCCAGCTTCATCAATGGTACTGGAAAAAGGAGGCAAAGGAAGGGAGCAGGACAAACATTAAATGTGGGGAGCTGAGTGCCAGAGTCACTGGAAGCAGCTATTGATTCTAACTGTGCTTTGCCAGCCCCATGAATACAGGCCCCAGGGGTGGCACAGCCCAGGAGCTGGAGCCCTGGAGGCAGCTGACATCAGCCTCCCTGGAGGCTGGCACTGAGCAGCAAACCAGTGTCCTTTCACCTGTCCATCCTGCACCTCGCCTGTGGAGGCTGGGTGCCAGACAAGCAGGGAGTTTTGCAGCAAGGCTCTGTCTTGCCTGCAGGTGTTTAGGTCTTTCTGTGCCAGAGGAACAATGCTTATATTACCTCAGGGGTGTTTCATTATTTTGGAGTTTTTCTCGTGTTGGTTCTCTGAGTTACTAAACTGATTATTACCTTGACTTTTTGATTCTCAGAAGTATTGATGTGAAGGGCCACTACCTTTATCTGTATCTGAGTACTTTGTGCACTGAACTCCTGCTGGTTTTGGTTAAATTAATTATGTTTCTAACAGGAGACTTAATCTGGAGTCAAAGCTGGCAGAAGGCACCATTTTGCTAGCCTGTAAATATCTTTTGGACTTGTTTTCTTCTAATTTCCTAAGTGTAATAAATGTGATTTTAATTTTTTTTTTTAACTGATTCACTGAAGAAGCGTTCCTCCTCTTTGCAGTTCTTAAATGTGGCTTTATGGGAAGCATAGCAGGTATTTCAGCTGATGAGAAAAGGGAGATACTTTCTTCTCAACAGGATCTATTAAGCCAAAAAATGTGCTAGATGCAACAGTCCCTGCCCTCCTGAGACTGGTTCTGTTCCTAGTTCTACTGCAGACCTGTAGTTATATGACATCATGTAAGGTCTGACAGATCAAGCAACTTATTGAATGCGTCTGGGACAATTAGTGAAAAATGTGCTAAGGAGCACGTGGTCCATCCTGGCTTCTTGCCTTCACAGATGTTCTGAGATACCTGAGATGCTGTGATAGTAAATAGGGTTCTGGGGAGTGTGGTATCTGCCTTATTCTCATGTGTGCACAATCCTGCATTTAACAGGCTGAGCTAACACTCCACATTTGTACAGCAGAGAGCTCACACGGCTTATGATGGATCAGATGCCTGTACATGTCAGCAGAGATGAAAACCAGCATCTGATAGGCAAGTGAATATCCACATGCTGCTGAACAGCTTGTCTGCATCCTGGATGAGAATTCCAGACTGGCTCAGGTTTCAGGTTGAGGAATTTTCCTGTACATAAACATAATGTGTTTTCCTGGTGCAGCTTACAGTTCCTCAGTTATGGTTTATGTTTTGGGGTAGTCCTCTCATTAGATATGTGTTTCTTAGTTACCCTGTGTATGCTGTCTGTGGCCCTCATTTATTTAAGGAAACTACACTCTTTAGAACTGGTGGATTTCCCATATGATGGCAACTTTGTTGTTGTCTCATCCTTTTATTCCTGTAACAGTTGATATGTCCATATCTCCATATGACAAGCAACTTAATGCTTCATAGGATGATGATAGTGTCACTGAAATTAGACTGAAGGTCCTGGAGCAAAAGAAGCAGAAAAAGATATATGCAAACATTTTGTGCTTTCATTTTCCAGCACTGGGAAGAGGTTGGTGCAGAGATATTAGATGACAACCCTACCCCAGCTCTTTCAGTGATGCTTAGGATACGGATATCTGTTACAGAGTCACTGGGGAGGTTTGGGGCAGATAAGTCAAATCCTCTTCTATTGGACTGGTGCAAAGATGTGAAGGGGAGATACTTGGTGAGCTCAGGTTTGCTGCAGAAGTGAGCTTGAGGCAAAGGGAGAGCTGTGATGTGGGACAGTTGGCTTGCTGGAGTCTGAAAACAGCATAGCAACCAAATAGCAAAGACCCAGCTTAAAAGAGGTAAAGGGCTTTCATGACAGATGAGAAGCAGATGTGTGTACTTGAGATGAAGATAGAAGAATTGGAATGGAAAGCCCATTAAGAACGCCTTTAAATTAGAAAGAGTGAAATACTCAATAGGAAAACAGCTAATGGCAGTGAGGAAAAAAATCTGAATCTAATACTGCAGGTTTTAAGTTTTTAGGGAGCATACGCAGGAGAAAAACTTTTGCTTCTAAAATTGTCAGATGCAATTCCATGTCCCTCATATTGAAGTATGTAACTCTTAGTTAAAAATAAACCAACCCCTCTGTCAGAACAGGGAGGGCTTTTGTATGTATACAAATACATGCAAATGTATTTTTTGCATTATGGTAAGTCATATAAAATCTGAGTGGAATTTTGTATAGGCAGAATTAAGTTTGCTGTTCAACAATGTTCGGGAAATCTTGTATTCTGTGCTTTGGTAACTGTTAGAAGTATTGCTTCTTGAAAAGTTATTATAAATGAAGCCTGACATTGGGCAGCTGCCTATTAGACTTCTTCTAAAATTGGTAGTTTGTAAGTTGCATAAATAACAATATCCCTGTACTTCAGCAGTGAAATTGTATTTCAATAAAATATAATTATAAGTTCAGAAAACTGCTTCAATTTTAGTGAATTCTCTGTTACAAGTCTGCTTTTATTTTAACATATTAGCTTTTATTGTATAGGCCATATTAGAGCTAAAATTTTATACAAAACAAGGGCTGAGTTTTCTTTATCCAGTTTTTTGGGTCAACCTTGATCTGAAAATATTCCTTCCTTGCCCATGGACACTTGCTGTTCTCTGAGTCACTCATCAAGTGTGTATTACTGTGTTCTCTGGAATATAGATTTCTGTTCAAGTGATGGCAGCATCTACAGAAAAAGTTGTAGAAGAGAGATCAGTTAAATAATGTAAATAATGTGCTACAGAGGAAAGAAAAATAATAAGACTGTAGGTTCTGTGTCTATTGAAAGATGAAAACCTGTGCTGCATAACTACATTGCCATGTATGGGTTAGGCTTTTTGTTGTTTGATTTTTTTTTTCATTGAGCTTTTTTCTGTTTATCATACTTAAATGTAATTTTTTAAAACTTATGTTATAACTCCTTTTTAAGAATGAAAGAATACATATAGAAGAATATTGAAGTCCAAAAAAAAGCAATAAAAATGTTCAAGGCAGATTTTTTTCCCCCTATTTTTAATATATTTTCTGATTTAGCTGCTGTTTTGATTCTTTTTGTAGGGTTGTCAGATTTTCAGATGACATAAATTTTTTTTTTATAGTAAGACCTTTTCAAGAAAAAAAATTATGTACTCAAAATGTATTTATAATTGTAGCATGAGCTTAAGTTCTTAGAAACACTTCATCACTATGACTCCGAATGAGCGTAATGCTTAAACATGCATAATTTTAGGGTATGGATATTAAGTTCATTGAAATCCATCATCCATGGCTATTAGAAGTGCTTTGTGTCTTTCAAAGAGACACTTGAAAGAAATCCTGACATTTCACATAGTTTCAAGTAGAGCAGTAAGAATGAATTTTCTGTTTAAAATGTGTGAATACTTTTAGCTGGAAAATGTTGGAAAAGTTTTATGGTTGCTGTTACAAATCTGTGACTTTATTTGGTGTACTTTTACAACTTCTCCTTAAGCATGCTCAGGACAAAGGCAAGGAAACCCCTAAAGAAATTCAGAAGACTTAGGCTCTGTCCTGAGATCCTGAGACATTGACTTTTGCATTTATAGATTGTTAAAGGGTACCTAGAGATGCTGTGATGTTACAAAGCCTTTGCTGTAAACTGTGGATTCCTTTAATCTGTTTTTATATTAAAATTATGAAAATGAGGCTTTGTACGTTACATAATGATCTTGATTACATTCTGCAGAGGATATTGAACATTATTATAATCAGACTTACTGACTGAAGATCATGAAAGTTCTGAATGTAAGAGGAAGCCAGGTTCTTATGCAGAAAGTTAAAGAGCTTCAGGAGTATTTGTAAAATTGTGAAGCTTTAATTTATTGAAGCAATTTCTTTCCTTAATCTGACAATTGATTAACAGTTTTAATTGTTTGTAGAGGCACTTAGGGATTTTGTTTAACATATCCAATAGTGGATTTTGTTTAAATAGCAGCTGACTGGAAAAATTAATTCTTTAGGAAAATCAGCATAGGTATATATGGTTTATAGATATTCATATTTTGGATTTAAGATAGAAAATTCCATGCAAACCGTTCAAATCATACAATTAAAAAGAGCAAAACCACAGACACAACCTACAAAGACAACAGAGGGGTAGGCATGTTGGGGAGAAGAATACAGAACAAAGTAGTTGTGTTGTGTATAGATCCATAATGCTGCTTCATCTTGAATGCTCTGCACAATTCTAGTTGCCAAGAAAACAGACTTGGAAGAGATTCACAGAAGGGTAACAAGAAAGGTATGGAGTTGCTTTGTAGACAGAAGTAAGTCAGCAAGACTTCTAGCAATGCCTGAGGGATATTATATTTGGGATCTGTGAAGTTGTCTGCAGTATAGAGATGAACAAGAATTGATTTATCATCTAGATGGTTTGAGGCCAACTTGAGAACATGTAATTTATACAAGCCCCACTTGTACATTCTTCCTTAAGCAAAATGCAGGATGCTTTGCCTTAGAGGGCATATTTGTCACATTCAGGATGACTTCTCTTTTATTCGAATAGCTTTATGTTCTAGATATTCTAATTTTTCACAGTTTTAACAATAGCAACCCAATTTTCTGCATGGGCTTATTGTGGATGAACATTGTTGATTTAGTAGACATCGAAAGAGAATCTACCGCTTTGATTTTTTTCTTTTTTTTTTTTTTCAAGAATTATAAGTTTTGCCACTGTGGTGTGACTCCTGGAACAGCATTGCCTTACAGCTGGTTCAAACCTGCTCAGAGCACCACTGTAGGAATAATATCATAGTGACTTTTAGGAAGAATATTTGAAAAATACTATCATAATTGTAATTTCTGCTTACTTCTTGTGTGATTAAAAAAATGACAAGCCTGTGTGTATTTTATTATTTTAAAAATATAGTAATTAAAAGGGCAAATCGCATATACTGATTTGTCGATTGTTGATCTGTGTGGCACCAAAATAAAGGAATGGGTAAGTATTGGTACAGAAATACAGTTCTATTTTGCACTTCCAGATTCTGCTCATTTCCTTTTTTCTCTTTCAAAGCACAGGTTTTTGTAACAGCATTTTTACTAACAGAACATAATCAGTCAAATACAGTTTAGGCTGCAACCACTTTTTTTTCTTTTCTTTTGGGGTAAAAACCCAACGAGTGTTCTGTACTTGCAAAGGGGTATTTGATGCATGATCATTTTTAACTTCTGACTGTCTGTTTTTGACAACTGTATGAGATTTACATATGCTCAGTAGTTAAAATTTGTATAAATGGATGGTTTTGTACGGTGATCTTTTTGCAAGTGGGATGGAGCTGCTGGATTTGACAGTACACTCACTGCATTTTGTTAAGTTTAATTTATACAGACTTTAAAATGTTTGGTAGTCTTTAAAACATTTTGTTCTAGAGAATTAGTTGGATTAAGACGTAACAGAAAATAATTCCAGCCATTTTTCTGTGACACATGTTATCTGAAATGTGCACATCAATCTATTGTCTTGGCTATGAATTTGTAATTTATTATCATATTCCTCATTTTTTGAGAAGTCATGCATTGAAAATATAATTGAGTTTTTCAATATCTTTGAAATTAAAGTGCAGGAAAACTATTGTAACATTTAAAAAACAATGTTAGAAACATTACCTATGTGAGTACTGTAAGACGTTTTCTATTTTAAATGCTAGTGACTAATATTTTTGAATAGCATTTTTACTTTATGCAAATGGCCTCTGAATTACATTGTTTTATTCTGTATAAGTAATTTGTCCCATTATGATAACTTTAATCTTTTTCTCTCCTTTTTTTATTTTGCTGCTTGCCTTTTCTAGGAAGTAGAGGTTGGTATGCTTCTGTCTTTTATGATACTGTGAGCTTTTCATGGATTCCTTATGTTTTACTAAATTTAGATTGTTTCTCCCTCCCCAGGATGATTATTTTCGTACGTGGAGTCCGGGTAAACCATTTGATCAAGGTAAGAATTTGCTCCTAGGTACTTCTGTGGGATAAAATTTAAGTAATTACATTTGTGCTCCTCTTCCAGAATACTAACAGAATTTTGTTAATTTGTGTAATTTTCTCTGTCTTCAAATAATTGATTTAAAGAGGACCAGAAATTCAGCCTAATCATCGTTTTATGTCTATGATATTTTCAAACATTTATTGATTACACAGAGATGGGAGCATTAGAAACTTCCAAAGTAGATTAATGTTTCCCTTGGAAAAACATGAGGTTTGGAAGATTTTGTTTTAGTTGTATATTTAAGTTAAGAACTCATGCCTTTTTAGTAGGACATCTGATGAAAAACAGGCATGCAGTCCAATACTTATCTTTTGCAGTCAAGAAAAAAAATAATTAAGATTTTTAATGTCTCTTTATATCTATTGGATAAAAGATGATCTAGAAACCAATTTTGGGAGTCTGTCATGTTCAAGTGAGTTATCTTGAGGCAAAATGCAGGTGGAGCTTTGGGAATGCTGCAGTACAACAGTTTTAGGCTGAGAATACTATGAGCAAATGCAGCAAATACTCCTATTACACGTTCTTTCCCCAGACTTGGAACTTAATATTTACTGTCAATATAATCCCCCTCATGTATGTTGTTTCAAAGTGTATTGCTGCCATTTTAAAACTTCTGACAATCTTGATACTTTTTTAATTGCTCTGAGAAATGCTTCAGGGACTTTGTCTTTTCTAATAGTACCAGTGACATAAATGCAACGAAGAAATGGTGCAGGGGCTTGAGACCAAGATAAAAGTATGTTGTGAAGATAGTGTTTATTCAATTTCAAGAACTTTCTCCGCAATGGATATTGACTTATTATTTTGTGTTAATATTTGAAAAATTTATGATTCAAGGAATTGGTAATTGTGCATATTATAAAAAAAAAGAGTGTCTTTAAATTTAAGCCTTCCAGTCCCTAAAGGGGCCTGCATGAAAGCTGATGAGAAGGGACTTTTTACAAGGACATGGGATAGGAAAAGAGGCAATAGCCTTAAGCAGGAGGAAGCTAGGTTTAAATTAGATATTAGGAAGAAATTCCTTACTATAAGATGGGATGAGGCACTTGAAAAAGTTTCCCAGAGAGACTGTGAACTTCCCATCCCTGGAGATGTTGAAGTCTAGGCTGGATGGGACTCTGAGTAACATGGTCTAGTGGAAGGTTCACTGCCAGCAGTGAACAAGGGCACTGGAACTAGATGATATTTAAGATCCCTTCAAACTCTAACTATTTCATGATTCTATCAATAGTGTTTTAATTCATGCTTCCGTACTTCAGCATATTGTGAAAGGCCTTTTTATGTTAATGTGTTAAAGTATGTCAGAATTGCTCATGTAGACATATCTGTGTAATTCTATTTGTATTAATAAGAGTTTCTATATGGAAATATATATGTCCGAGTATACTCAGTGGGCAGCCCTTACTGTGAAAACGTATAATGGTATTTATTACTGGGCTGCAAAATCTATTTTAAAAGGTGGAAAAATACTATGATTTACATTGCAATCTACCAGCACCATTTCTTAAATACAGAAAGCAACATCTTGTTGTTTCTTAAAGCAACATCTGACATTTGTTTGAAAAAGAAGAACTTGTTCCCATTGAGCTGTTGTTTGCTTATATCTTTATAAGATAGAAAAAACATATTTAAATATGTTTGACTGTATTTTTTGTATTTTGACTGTATATTTTATTTGTATATACACCTCTAAATGTTTTTGTATTTCTATAAATACCACAATGTAACTTGTTAATAAAAAATTATGTGGGGCATGTATTACTGTTGCAACAAATCTGAGTCAGCATATTTAGTTACTGCTAAAAGGCAGGTTTTGCTCATTCAGTGGTTTTAGAAATAAGCAAGTAGAATGTTTTGTGTCTAGGACTATTCAAAGTTGACTACTTTAGTAGCTTTATCAACGTTTTATCAATGCTTACTCAGATTAACCTCCCTATACACACACTATGTTTTCTGACACATTTTCTTCATACACCACTTTTACATCAGATGAAAATATACAGAATACTTCTGGTACCTTTTATTTTTAGACTACAGATGGTAGCAGAGCTTGGAGGGTGTAAGTATTGAATGAAATTGCATACACAAAGACACTGGTGTAATTTTGTGAAGTGGAAAGGATGTTTTCCTTTGCTCAATAGAAATACCTCGGGGGGAAAGTGGAGTATAGTCATGTAATTGAAAAAATGGAGCATGACATTTCTGTGGAGGTTGAACACTCTGGAGGTATAGTTGGTTTGTGGATGTATTTATAACATTTCTTGTAGACCATTCCACTGAATTATTTTTGGCTTTTGTAGTATCAGGTTATATTAGATGTCTGTTTACAGCAGGAATTTTGTAAATACTGTTGTACAACAAAACCAGATTTTGAAACTATTTCACTTATANAGCACTTTAAAATGTTGTTTCAGATAAAGAAATAATGGTGTCTTTGTAGGAGGACACTATGAATTTCAAAAAGAGCAGAACTGAAAAGCTTTTTAAAATATTTCATGCTTATTTACTATTAAGACTAAACTATATTTAATCTGGTCAACAGTTTCCAGTTTCAGGTAAT
>VZTT01060878.1:607-13805 GCA_013400855.1 Buphagus erythrorhynchus
GGCTATAAATGAGAGATATGGCTCTGAATCCTGTAGGGCATTCAAATGCTCACAATAGCAAGGCCAGGACTAGTGAAGGATGTACAACACCATAGTGAATGTACTGCTTCATTCTCCAATTTCTCTCACAACACTGTAGGTCCCAAGAGCAGAAATGCAGCTGAGTTACTCCTGATGAGTATCACAACTTGCTACACATGAAGTATTGGAAATCTAGAAATCTAGCAGAAATTGAAAAAAAAAATAAAATTCACCATTACTTCCATTGTAAAGGAATACTAGGAAAACTGCTTCATGCTAATTTTCATAATATTAAGATGTACAGACCATTTCTAAGATTGACTAGAGACCTCCTATAGAAGTCCAGCTGCCAATTTGACAGGTTTCAAGTGTCATGAGATTAAGTTCTGGGCTCCACCTTCCCTGGAGTAGTCTGTTATTTAACTGATGGACTGCTTTCATCGTTCTGGCTGCCTAAAGCCTCTGCTGGAAGAAACTGTGAGTTAATATCACTGCAAAACAGGCCTGAAGAATTAACTGTAGCAAATGAAGAGGGTTTTATTCTTTTAATTCTTGGTGGCCAGCCTTACAAATCCCTTATTATTCATTCATGGAAGTGTCATATTTAAAATGCAAATTCCTTCCCATTGTCCTCCCCCATGTCAATGCATTTCCTTTGAAGCATCCCTGGGGCTTTCTAGGGCCACCCACAATGGGATCACTGTGATCAAAAGAGTGCCCAGCACCAGCTCAGGTGAATTCAGCTGGGTCCTGCTTAGCAGTGCCAGCTTGCAAAAGGCACCCAGACTTTATTTAAGAGGGAGAAAAAAAGGGTAAAATGAAGGACAGAAGGACAGGTATTTTTACCAAGGCTTTTTAGCAAGGTTGCCTCTCCTGAGGCACACCACAGCCCCGTGTCTGCCACCACCACATGGCAGTGAGGTCAATAATATAAATAGATCTGGTTTGTCTTGCCCACGTTGTGTTGGTTGGGGAAGAGCAGAGCTCTCCTACAACATCCATTGCAGAAAAGAGTGTCAGGGCTCAGCTGGCACGGAGTTCCTGTATCCATGTGGGGAATAATCCATTGTCCTTGGTCCTTGCTACCACTCAGCCACAGCTGCAAGTTTTTCTAGGCAGGAATAGCTGTCCCAGGCCAAAATTGTGATGGAAATAGTTCTGTGAATGGAGAAATGCCACTCTGATCCACTGCAGGAGCTGTAGTTGCAGGAGGCTTGGGGAACTATACTGAAAGGAATTATTGTGTTTTCAGGTAAAGTCCAGGTTAGTGAATGCATTGTCTGATTCAACCTTCCAGAAGCCACATAAATACTGATAATAATGACCATAATAGCAAGGTAAATTGTATTATCAGTAATGGCTAAATAGTTTAATAGTCTTTATCAAATGACTGAGTACCTTACCTTATCCAGCAGTGAGACTTGCTGGCTCCTGTGTGCTAATGCAGCCAGTACTTAAAACTGGAACCAATGAGTCTTTGAGTAAAGACTTCACTACTTGAGTTAAAATCCTATTTTTATCAGTTTGATGTGGTTTGTGGGGAGAGTTCATGCACACAAAGTAACCCTTGAAACTTGTGTCCAGAAAGTGGTAGTTTAAAATTTATCAAAGTTTATATAATATTAATGGGGTCCTTGTAAGAATAATGTCAAATTATCAATGTCATTTCTCACTAGGAGTACAGGAAGCTCTGGTGTTCTTAGTCAACAGCATTTTCTTGAGCTGGTAGATCAAAAACTACAAATACACTTCTGGAAATTCACGAGTTGTGAATATATGTTGGTTTTATGGAGTGGAGAAAAGAAGGCTCCAGAGTGACCTTATTCTGGCCTTCAGGTGCCTGGTACAAGAATGCTGGAGAGAGACTTGTGACAAGGGCCTGTAGTTACAGGAACAAGGACAGTGGTTTTAAGCTGAGAGAGGGCAGGGTTATATTAGATTTTAGGAAGAAAATCTTTATTCAGAGGATGGTGAGGCCCTGGCACAGTTTGCCCAGAGAAGCTGTGGCTGCCCCATCCCTGGAAGTGCCCAAGGCCAGGCTGGAACAGGGCTTGGAGAAACTTGGCCTAGTGGAAGGTGTCCCTACCTATAGCCAGGGGTGGAACTAAGTTATTTTTGAGCCATTCTATAATACTATAATCTGATTCTCTGATTGGTAATGATCCACATCCATAAACCAACCATCCTGTTGTCTCCCTCACAAGTGTCTTCCCCCTTGGTTTAAGACTCGTCCCACACATGTTGATGTCCTCACATGGCTGAGCCTGGTGTGTTACTGCCCATCTGGAACTCAAGTACTGCATCTTTCCTACTTTTTAAGCAAGGTCTGGATGCCCTTAAGAGAAATGGTGCTTTCAGAAAAAAACCTGGTCCTGCTACCTATGAAAAAGCTCTCTGGGAAGTTCTGTGGAAAATGTGGAAGGTGCTGGTGGACATCAAGATGAGCAGGGCCAGCAGCAGGACCTTGCTGCAAAGGCAGCAAACAGAATCCTCAGCTGCAGGATATGTATTAGGTGTAATTCCAGGTGAGGGAGGTGATCTTTACCTCTACTCAGCACTTCCAAGCCACACCTGAAGTGCTGTTCCCAGTTCTGGGCTCCTCAGTGCAAGACACATGGACATAATGGAGAGGGTCCAGCAAAAGGGCACAAAGAGGAATAAGGGTCTGGAGCATCTCTGCCAGAGCTGGGACTGGTCAGCCTGGAGAAGGAAAACTGAAGGGGAATCTTATTAATTCCCAAAATACGGGAAGGGAAGGTGCAAAGATGGAGCCAGGCTCTCTCCAGTGTGTGCCCAGTGACAGGATCAGATGCAATGGGCACAAACTGAGACACGGGAGGCTCCCTGTGGACATCAACCCTTTCAACCTCAACCATTCCATGACCCTCTGATTCCAGGTGCTGACAATTAAAGAAAACTGAGAACACTGTTGCCTGGACAAGCCAAACATCCTCAAACAATGGTGTGATCAAGTTTGTAGCTTCTCACAAATTTCATTAGCAAGTAGGTAGTGAGTGACATGAACTTCCTTTCCCAAATTCCCTTAGCTCTGCTTGGATTTTGTGCTTTGTATTTGCCTCCATGGATGTCTGGGAGACCTACTGCTGCTTTTGTATGTGATTTGTGGATTTATTAAATGGATTTAGGAGTTAATTGTGTTGGGATGGTCCTGCCTGCCAACAGGAAACCAGGGCAGCATTTTCAACGCCCTTCAGTCCGCATAATCTAAATAAATTCATGAATGCACAAAAATTATTCTACCTTGTTCCTTTTGCCCAGCAGAATGTGTTGGCTCAAAGAGCTCAAATTTGCTGTAATCGCCTTTTCCTCTCCAGTAATTCCTTAGGAGTCAGCCATCTCCTTCAGAGAGCTGCAAAACTGCCACCAAATCTAATTATTCCAGATTTTGTTTCTTTTTATGAACTTTTTGGCATATTTTGCTGTATGTTGAGAGAGTAATCAGTAACTTGTGAGGGAGGGAATCACAGGAGCACAAATATTGTGAGGACACACTCCTCAATGATATATCTGCTGAAGTTAGGACTGCTTTGAAATTTGTTAATTCTTAGTAGTTTAAGAAATTAATCTCTTAAACAGGTTTATCAGAGAAACAGGATTTTAGAACTCAAAAATAAAACTGTAAAGGGAAAAAATTTAGATTCTGAAAGGGTGAGAACAGAGTCTTTTTTGTATTATCAAAATGTTCTCCCTTTTTTTTTTCACTAAGAAACAGTGAAAACTATGTAAACTTAAATACCCTTTTAATCCTACTGTGTATTTTGTTGTTCTTAAAAATGCATTTCCAGATAAGGTATTTTTACTGTACTAGATGTTCCATTACTTAAAAGTTATCTTTACGCAACCCTGTTCTGAAAAGGCATCAGAGGTGAAAAAAATGAAAGTTACATTACTCTCTAAAATAAAAAGTTGTTTTTACTCTCTGTTTAGTCCAGTTTTGCAGGAACAAACCAAAGAGGGCTGAACCATTTCTGTTAAGAGATAATTCCTTGCTCCTGCCTGATGAAGAATTTAACATTTGTCCTCATATATTATCTGGTCTTTTTGTTTTATCTTTGCTATTCTGTCAGAGCAGTCAGCACAGGACTGCCTTCTCCTGTGGAAAAAAACTATGGATTTTGGTCTTAGAATATTAAAGATTAATTTTGATTACAACTCCACCAAGATTTTAGACTTTTTTTTCTTTATGTGCGACTAGGAATGCTCAGCTTTAATTATTTATTAGGAATTTCATCAATACTTCTAGAATTATTATGAAAAAGAACACTTGTTTCTGGCTCACTTTATTTTCAGTGAGAATTTAATGCTGTTTCTTGGAATGTAAGAAAACAGATTTATGCTTTGTTAATATCTTCTCTCCTGCTTCTGGGATCTCCAACAAGCATTTGTTTGCATGGTGTTCACCTGCAAATTCTGAAATAGTTGCAGCTGTGCAACACATGCATTCTATAGGGCCTTTTATCTTCCCTACCTTTGGAAAATACATATGGATCTCTCCCACTTCACATAAAGACATCAGATTCTACTGGAACAGAGAGAGACAACAGGTTTTTAATCTCTGTCAACCCAACTTTACTATTTTTTAATTATTAAAGGAGATAACCTAGAATAAAGAAAATAAAAATCATAGAATCATATAATAGTTTGGGTTGTAGGGAACCCCAAAATGATCTCATGCCAGCCCCCTGCCATGGGCAGGGACACCTTCCACTGTCCCAGGTTGTTCCAAGCCCCATCCAACCTGGCCTTGAAATTTCCAGGGATGGGGCAGCCACAGCTTCTCTGAGCCAGGGCCTCACCACCCTAACAAGGAAGAATTTCTTCCTAATATCTAATCTAAATCTCTTCTGTTTTAGTTTAACATATTTTAAAACATTCTTCTTCTTTAAAGTTTTATCAGAACTTCAGGATTAATAGTCATTTAGCATTTTTTTTGCTATTCCTGCTCACAAGAGCAGTTGTTTCTTCAGTACTACAATGGGTGTAACATCATGCTGCAGTGAAATCCAAAGATAGCACATCTCCAGTGGAAACAGAGAGGGAAATCACTCCTACAAAATGAACTGACATTTCTATATGTCAGATGAAAGTTTTGTTTTTCGATACAGACCAGATCATGCCTGGGATATGACAATCCCCCTATTCTTCCTGAATCACCTATCATAACTAATAGCACACCCTGTCACAGATACTGAGGCAAAATATATAGTGCATTATATAGGAGGCAGAGTAGAACCCATCTCATGTTCTTCACAGTGATAGTTTAGAGGAACAAAGCTTATTTTCACCAGCAAAGTGCAGAGACACTCAGAGAAATGATGTCACTTCTTTCCTCATCCAGGGACTTGGCTGATCAGAGGGTGAGGCTGATGTGGGCTGCTCAGGAGGTTTTCTTCAATTAATCCATTTCCAGTTGGGATACACAATTATGATATTGCACAGGTGTTGACAGGACTTCCCTCTGGAATACAACACATACTTATGGCTAAGAAGTCTCAACTCCAACTGGGAAGATGGAGCACAGGAAGAAGCAGATACTGCTTAGTGAATCACAGACTCACAGAATCATTAGGGCTGTAAAATACCTCCAAGATCATTAAGTCCACTTGTCATCCAAATACCCACTAAACCATATCACAAATTCTGCATCTGCTTGTTTGTTGAACACTTCCAGGGGTGGTGATTCCATCACTTCCACAAACAATCTATTCCAATGTCTGACAACCTAATTCTTCCTAATAGCAACCCCTTCTGGCACTACTTGAGGCCATTTCCACTTGTCCTGTCACTTGTTAGCTGGGAGAAGAGACCAACCCCTACTTTCCTACAGCCTCTTTTCAGGGACTTGTAGAGACAGAGAAGGTCTCTTCTGAGCCTTCTTTTCTCCAGGCTGAGCCCCTGCAAAGCTCCCTCAGCTGCTCCTCTTCAGGTCTGTGCTCCAGACCCTTCCCCAGCTCTGTTCCCTTCTCTGGGTGCCCTCCAGACCCTCAATATCTCTCTTGTGAGGGGCCCAAAACTGACCAAGAATTCGAGATGTGTACTCTCCTGTGCCCAGCACAGAGGGACAATCCCTGCCCTGGTCCTGCTGGCCACACTGGTGCTGACACAGAAGGCCAGGAGATCACCTGGGCACACGCCAGCTCACGTTTGGCCACTGTCAGCCAGCACCCCCAGTGCCTTTCCTACTGGGCAGCTTTCCAGCCATGCCCCCAGCCTGGAGCACTGCAGGGCTTTGTGGGGACAAGGAGGAGACCTTGTCTTACAAAGGTGTCCAGTGAGGCTGGACTGATCAGGTGAGCTCTAGGGAAACCCTAGGCAGCTCAGCTTGGCTGTGAGCAGGGCTGTATTTCATTCCTGGGCTGGGGCACTTGATCCTATTTACAGGCAGTGTAGGTCACTTACAATGGTTTGGGTTTCCCAATTTACTGAGCGTTCTCCTTCAGCACTTCCATGTTCCTGTGTGCAGTGAAATGTGACAGAGCCCACAAAGGGCTTGTGTTGCTTCTTTTTGCAAAAGGGAATCTGAGAGTGGATGCAACTACTCACTATAAATCCATCACAAAGATCCAGCTGAGAAAGATTAGCAGATTCAGTTTTTAAAACTATGAATAAATCAATGCATTGTCCCAAATGCAAGTTCTCTTTTGTATATAATTTTTCATCCTTTCCCTTTCATGTGCTTGATACAGTTCAGTAGAGAGTTTAGAAATCTGTATTCAAACAAACTGCTATTTTTTGGGGTTTTTTTTATTTCTTTTCAGTCCTGTTTCAAAAATGCTGAATGAGACTAACAAAGGGTTAAACCATCTTGTAGTGGGCAGTGAGACACACACAGATTAGGAAGGATTAAATCTCTAAATGTCAAAGGGAGAGAAAGGAAGAGTCTGTCCTGCAATCTTGACTGAGCATCCCCTCATTCCTCCACTCTAATGCTGGGGAAGCAGAGATTAGAAAATCTGCTACACAGCTAAGTGCAGACTGCAGCTCGTAGATAAGTGAACCAGAATATCTACTCAGGGCTCATTTGTTCAGCTTCACTCATCCAGAACCTTTCTGATGGGGAAACACAGATCTCAATACAAAATTCAGAGCTTGCTCAGCTCTGCTGTCACTTCCTGAGCCACTGTCACTGTCACTTCCCAAACCAGAATTACTGTCACTGTCCAAACCATTCCCACAAGTGAAGATCTGTCCTCTGCCCTGCTGAAGGCTCCCGAGGATGGTTTCTTAGGTTCAAGCACTCAGCTGGGTTTACACCAGGGATTTACTCAGTGGTGCCTCAAATTAGATTGTTGGAACCCTAGAAACTGAGAATTTTGGACTTTCTGTGCTGACAGGCACTGACCCACATAAAAAACACAGCTTTTGACCTGAAGCCATGGAGAAGGCTTCCAAAATTAAATAATAAAACCAAGATCACTAGCGTGTAGTTCGCATAGAAGTGTGTAATATCACATAGTGAAAAATTTGGAATTTGGAGTTTTAGAATATGGTAATGTATAAAAAACAAAATAAAAGTTTTAAGGTGGAAGTTTCTTTCTTCTTCACCTTCTTCTTCATAAATCTAGGTAGCACTTTTGCAATTAGAAAATTCTGCATTGCAAGTCACAAGTGGTTAGTTATTAAGTTAAAAGTAAAAATCATTTAAGTGTTAGTTCTTAATTAAACAAATTAGCCCTTAAAAAGCCTTGTAAAGAGAAAAATACATTATTAGAGAAAAGAGAAAATTACATTTTTTTACATTTAAAAAAAAATTTAGCTTGTTAGCGAAAAGTGCTGTAGAACTCACTATAACATAAATAAAAATTAATAAACATCTGAGTCCAAACACCAAATAATGTCTCTTGAGTTTTTTAATCCCAACNTCAATACTAATATTCAAGTCTTCTTCCTTCTGAATCAACATGAAATGAATATTCTCAGGAAAAACACATGCTGCAGATTCAGTTGTGAAACTATTGGTCATTAAGAGACCCCAGCAGATTTTCCCAGTGGTCAAATTTGAGGACTGATCATTCTAGTCTATTTTTTTTTTCATTTAGAACTTACAAAAATTTTCATTTAACTTCTGTGGTATGATCCAATGCCCTGAGTGACAGCAAATCTACAGATAAGTCAAATCTGGCCTGATAAATTGAAGAGTAAACAGTAAATTTTACTTGTAGGAAAGTATAAAAAATTTCTGAGACACTGTCTTATATAGGGAGACATCTGAAGAGGAGGTTAAAGGAAAAAAAAATCACACAGATTGTATATTACCCTTTATTTCTCTATTCCACTGGGAAGTGGTGTTTTTGTAGCAATCAGCATAGTGGCATTCTGGATAGAGTTTGACAGTGATGATTAATTGATAGCCTTGGGTTTTAAAACACTGAGAAAATACCTCAGGCCCTGAAGTATCAACTCCTTTCCCATCCAGGTTTGGTTTAAAAATTGCTCTGGAGAGGCTTTGCAGTTGAGATGATTTTGGCACAGAACTGAGTAATACCTTTGGAAGAGTAAGATAAGGGCAATTTAATTTATTTTTTGGTATTTTTNCAAATAATGTCTCTTGAGTTTTTTAATCCCAACTCTACCAAAAAAGAAAAAAAAAATGCAATATTAGATCATGGTTTTTGGTTTCTTGTTGCTGTTGTCCAGGAAGCCTTGAGAAGAATGGATAGAAGAGCGTTGGTTTATATTCAAAATACTCATATATTCAATATATATTCAATATATANAAATTTTCATTTAACTTCTGTGGTATGATCCAATGCCCTGAGTGACAGCAAATCTACAGATAAGTCAAATCTGGCCTGATAAATTGAAGAGTAAACAGTAAATTTTACTTGTAGGAAAGTATAAAAAATTTCTGAGACACTGTCTTATATAGGGAGACATCTGAAGAGGAGGTTAAAGGAAAAAAAAATCACACAGATTGTATATTACCCTTTATTTCTCTATTCCACTGGGAAGTGGTGTTTTTGTAGCAATCAGCATAGTGGCATTCTGGATAGAGTTTGACAGTGATGATTAATTGATAGCCTTGGGTTTTAAAACACTGAGAAAATACCTCAGGCCCTGAAGTATCAACTCCTTTCCCATCCAGGTTTGGTTTAAAAATTGCTCTGGAGACGCTTTGCAGTTGAGATGATTTTGGCACAGAACTGAGTAATACCTTTGGAAGAGTAAGATAAGGGCAATTTAATTTATTTTTTGGTATTTTTCAGTGTCTTCCTGGGCATGCTTGTGTTTTCTAGCATAAGAAAGTGAGGATTGCTGGGTAATACCTTCAGCACACTGGTTTCAAGGGTGATAGGAGACAAGGAAAAACAATTTAAGAGTTAGTGTAAAACTGAAACAGCAATCAACCATCAAGAAACCAAAACCCTTGTGTTTCAAGGATGATTAAAAAAAAAATGTTTCCAGGCCTTAGGAAATGCAGTTTGCTAATAGACTGTAGTGTAACGATTAAGGGGAAGCGATTGTAATTGTAAATTACCCTGTGCCACGTGGAAGGCACTAATACACTTAAAATACAATAGTGCATACATCTATGACTGGTAATGAAGGTGATAATCACCTTATATTCACAAAGGAAATGATGTAATAAATCCTATATAATGCAGTTTACAGGTTACCTTGGCAAGGGCACTTGAATCGACAAGCAGAGAACAGGCCTTCCACGAGCTGCAGTATATATTATAATTAGAGGCATAAAATTCTAATGAAATGTTGTCCTAAGTGATATTGATTCCGATTTGGCAGACTAGGAGCTCGGTGATGTCATGATATTCAGGTTGGTTGGCCCACCAAGGAATTCAAGATACACCCATACTACCCTTGATGGGGCCCTTTGCAGCTTTTCCCTCAGTAAAACTTGTTTTCTGACTCCAAAATAAAAAGGATAGAAAAGATCCTGCAAGCACTCAATTGCAGCAGAAGCCATTTTTCTGCTTTAATTAACATAAGTTTAACATTCCATGCAAAAAGATGGGGCTGCAGAGCACACAAGCTGAACAAACCCTCCCCAAAGTGTTCTTAATTTCACATCAATCTCACTTAGTATGGGGGGCTGGAGATGTTTGCAAGGAGAGTTTCATTGTAAAGTGGTCCTGTAAGGCAAGGGAGAGATCCACACAGTGTGGGAAACTGTGGAAGTGAATCAAGGGCAGCTTTCTGGCATCAGGATGGAAATCTGGATAAAAAAAATAGAGCAGGACAGACTGCAACAGTGGTGGGAGATTGACAGAGGTGCCAACAGGAGCAGCACAATCTCAAATATAGTCTTATTTTTATTATAACCCTTATAAAAGTTGAAAAAATAATGAGGAAAATAGCAAGGAAAGACTGGAGGAGTTAAACCTTCTCTTGCTGGGGAAGGGAAGGCTCTTTATGGTACTCTAGAACTTAAAGGGTGGCTACAAGGAGGACAGAGGCTCTCTCATCACAAGGAGGCACGTGGACAAGTTGGACCAGGCAAGCTTTCATCTTGAGAGAAGAAACAAATTATTTACAGTGAGAACAACCAATCACTGGGACAACCTCCCAAGGGACGTGGCAGAGTCCCTGTCCCTGGAAGTTTTCAATCTGTGGCTGGACAGAGTCCTAAATTATCTCACCAAGGCTCCCTCTCCCAGAAAAGGTTGGACCAGATGGTGCTTTGAGGTTCCCTGTAACCTGGGCTGTTCTGTGATCCAGTGAGTCCAATGACACATGAAAATGATTTCTAGTTGTTGATTTAGACCTGTAACAAAAATACTCTTTTTGAGGCACTATAACTACTACAGACTTCCAAATAATTTCATATAAATTGTTTTTATACTAACTTTGTCTGAGTATTGCCCATTGCAAGGTAAAAACCATAAGATACTCATGTTTCCAAATAGCAACTGAACACAACTACATATACAACAAACTCTGAAATTCCATTGTGTACTTTTCCATTTCCACAATAGTCCCATAGATCTAATAAATTTATTAAAATAGCAGAGAACTGGAGGTGCAGGTAGTTATCATGTGTTTGTTGTCAAAGAGACTCAGAAGTCTTATTCAACTTATTATTTTTCCTTATGCATGCCTTACACTTGTTCATATTATGGCAAGAAGTAAAAGCCTCCTCAGAAAGCCTGAGCCCAGTTCCTCTGAAGTTGATGGTTGCCTCTGAAAATAAAGATTATCCGTATTTTTAATCAGAAAAAATGTCTTACACAGGAAACAGCAAGATAAATTGGTGTCTTTTTAGCCAGGCACACAAACTACCCAGATTTTGAACAACCAGGAAGAAAACAATATATAAATTTTTGCACCCTTTATTTATAGCAATGTACCTTCAGTAGAGTTATTTTCCTTGAGTAGGAAAATAACAGTCCTGTACTCATGAAAACTCAAAGCATTTTGGAAGTGAAAGCAGATGTTTTTAGGAATGAAGGAGTGCAGAGCTTAATTCTCAGTGACTTCCCTTTCAAATGATGAGTCCTACCTTGATTGCCATTGTGCCCTATTGAAATTCTTGTTATTCTATCACTGATAGCACTGGGGCAAAGGGAATATCTCACTGGCCCAGTCAGTCCCCATAACTCAGCTTGTTAGACTTCCAAAGGGGCTCCTGCCCAGCAGACAAATAAACTCAGCTTGATGTTATAAAACCCGTCAGATGTTTTAGGGCAAGATTGGGAAGAGCAAAACAAATGTATTTTTCAGACAGCTGGGTGTGCAGTGTAAGCAGAATGGACTGCAGAACTGGAGATCATATCCTTGGAGATTTACTGGAAATGCATCCCTGCCTGTTTATCTGGTTTTATATCAGTACAACTTTGCAATTCCATATGCTATTTGTTATCTGGGGTTTTGTCACAGCCTCTGCTTTGCTCCTATTCTGTCTGTGTCTGTTCTCCTCTTATGAGTCTCTCTCAGCCTGGCTGGTGTAATTTCAGTGTTACAAACTTTAAATGACAATCCAGCAGGCTAATGTCTCAAAGGAACCTTCAGCACTGCTGGGTAAGTGAAACACAGGAAAAAAAAAAAAAAAAAAAAAAANAGAAATGCTTCCACACCCACATTTATAGAAGCTGTCACAATATAAGAGAGAAGGTTGATAACTAACAGTGAGAAAAAGATCAGAAACAAAAGAGATCAGAAACAAGGTGATTAATTTTCATGGTGGGGGAAATTATGAACAGGAGCCTTGGCTTTGCTGTGCCGAATGCTCTTTCAAGAAGCAAGGTAATGATCTGGTAAAATTACTGCTGACTGAGAGTGATTCAGGTTATTTAGAACTAAAGAGTCTTCAAATCATCTCAATGACTGCTCAAAAGAATAAAATTCACTGTTGACAAAAACAAAAATGGGTGCATAGAAAAAAAAATATGGAAACATTGTGTAATTATTGTCAGAACTCAAATTACCTATTCCAGCTTGGGGGAGGAATCATAAAGTCATCACCTGAAAAAGCCAGCTCAGAGCTCAGTGGCAGCCAAAAGAGCAATTATAATGACAGGAATTATTTGAAAACTGTTTGAGAACAAACCAGAAAACATCATTAAGCTGGCCTGTACAAATTCACAGGATGCACTGACACAGAGGCTGCATGCCAGACTAATTGCTCTGCCGCTGGACGTTATAGAAACACAGAACAAAATATAGAGGAAGGCAATGATGCTGATCACAGACACGGGATGATTCTCATGAAAAACCTTTTGACAGTGGAGCTGCTTGCTCAGGTTGAAGCTGGGACCAGCTGCTCTCCACAGGCACCACCTGGAATACAACACAGAGGTGTGCTTTGCAGAGACACCCAGGAAAATGAGAGTGGCTTGGACACTGCAGCACGTGTTGGAGTGAGCTAGCAGGATGTGGAAGGAAAATTAACTGCAGGATTGCTTGGTTTCTTGATTCCTTTTATTGCTGCACATTTTTTTTTTATCCTTCTTCAAGTAAAACAGAAAGGGACAAAATAGAAATGTCCCTCTTAGTTCAGGAAAACTGCCAGTGCTCAGATCCTTGCTGGGAAAAATGCCAGCACTCCACTCATGCAATATCTTTCTCTCTTTAAGCACACTCTTTAGGAATTGGGGGAAGAGTGCAAACCAATGAATGCTCAATACAGTATGTGCATCTTCTTTATGCATAGAGAGAAAAGAGAAAAAAAAACACCTAAAGTCATGAATTCTCAGTCTGC
>VZTT01060879.1:3976-28991 GCA_013400855.1 Buphagus erythrorhynchus
CTTCCCTTCCCTTCCCTTCCCTTCCCTTCCCATTTTCTTGTTGGGAAACTGCTCCCTCACTAAATCTATTAAAACCTGATCCCTTTCCTTCCCAGTTGTATCTGCAGCTGGGATGTTTCCAAGCACTCCTGCTGCAGTCTCATCATTTGGCTCAGTTTACACTTTACAGTGCTGTTAGCAATCAGTGTATGTGCCTCCATCCCTGGGCATGAAAGGGTCAGTTCCAGGAAGGGAAAAAAGCCCTGATATCACAGCTTTGTTCAGGTTTCTTTTTGCTCATTGACTCTTCCTTGTGTGGACAGGTACATTGCCTGGTCCAAGCCCTAAAGCATGAAGCACATCAGAGGCTCCTGAGCAGTGTCTGTCCTCCTGCAGTTCCTTACACAAGGTGCTGCAGGCTCCAGCCTGTTTATTTCTGTGGGACAGTCACCATCACTTCCTACCCACTAACTGAGGTGTGCTCCCACGTTCAGCCCCTTGGTTTATTAAGTGGAAGTTATTGTAGAATTATGCCTCCCAGCAACTGCTTATTACTCTCTTAATTACTCTCTTAATACCCATCCACACTCAATACCTGAGTCATGCCAGTCTTTGTTTTCAGGAATAACCACACTCCATGCACATGTGTGATCAGTTTAGGGCTCTCTTATTTATGCCTCCAGGACAAAGACACTGAATGTGCCATCATGCTCACCACTTTGGCGGGGTTTTTTAAAGCTTACAGAGCACACATGACCTGCTAATTGAATGGATTTTCATCAGTGCAGAAAATAATAACCACCTCTCACAGAGGCCCATCTACTCACTGGTTTTCCACCTTCTATACTAAGCCAGTCTAATATTAGCAACACTTGGAACAGAGCCCTAAAAATGACTTTAATGGTGAACATATACATCCCTTCCCATCTCTCAAGTCTCAAACATAACTCAAAAAGTCATTTTCAAAGGAAAATATTTCAGACTTTTATTTTTAATGCGTTATTGAGTGGAGAAAAGACCTAGATATTTGAACTTGAAAAACAGAAGGCCATGAATGAAAAAGAAAAGGCATTTTACACTGAAGAAAATGAACAATTGCTGCATGGCTGTCACAGTACTGGGGATCAGTGGCTCTGGTATGGGGTATCCACTTGTTACTGAAAAGTGCTTTTCTGAACCACAACCCCACAACAAGTCACCAACAGACTCCTTTTCTGACTTCACTGAAACTTGGAAAATGCTCTGGAGGAAGGACAAATAGTGGTGAATTTTAACATGCCTCCTCTAAATGGTAATAGTAAGGTGAGGTGACATGGAATTTGTTTTTAAGGAAATAGTTAAAAATCTTTTAGGAACACATTTTGTAAAGATTTTTTTTTGTAAAACCCCACAGGAGCCGATTCAGTAAAACTATGCCAAGTCTGAAGCTTATAAAAGCAACTGGAAAAATGCTATTACACATGTATGTGTGCCTGTACTCACCTGTGTATACAAATCCTGTGCACAGGCATATAAAAGATGGTGTCTGTAAAATTTTTATGTAGATGGTTCTTTGAGGTGATCAAAGATCATAAAATTCAGCAGATTTCCATATGACATTTGGGAGCAGCTGTACCTTCCTTATTCCTCCACCTCTTGAGCTGATACCTGGCAATTTAAAGGACTCCCTCCACCAAATGTGGCAGCTGCTCCTCTCTTGCAAACAGGAATAATATTTCTCAATTGTCTTCAATTTTATTGTTGTTGTCCAAGCCCTCATTAAAACAGTTATGTCCTACAAAAATAAACTCCTATTTTAGCTTTCTTCAAAACTTGATTTATGATTACAGTGTTGTAAATTGATTACAAGGTTAACTTAGTATAACATAAGAATATTTATATATAAATAGTGATGCAAGAATCCCATTAATTTATTCCAGAAAAGGAAATTATTTTTTCATAATATTAAATGATTTATCTTTCCAATGTCTCACTAACATTCTTATTCTGTGTAAGATTGACAAACACATAATTTGATTTGAAATAATATAGAAGAGAAAAGCCTTCCACCAATCTGATTCTTTATAAAGGCAGGAACACACATCAAGAAACTTGTCAATCTGAGCTCACATCGTTGTGAATGAACTGTGAAATGGGAAAAGCCTTTTGATACAGACACACAAGTGACTTGAACATCCATAAGCCAACCCCACAGCAACCTGGAACAACTCTTAAGTGTCCCACATTCTAGCACTTGGCAAGCAAAGACTGGACCATAAATTTTATTTATTTATTTATTTGTTTGTTTGTTTATTTATTTGTAGCTTGACATATCCTTCCTTACTGCCTATACTGGAGAGGGCACCAGGGTGTGCCTGCAGGAAGCAGCTCCCAAACCACACATTGGGGTGCTTCACTCCTTACAGCTGGAAGTGCTGGCTGGGAAAATGCACAAAACCCCAATGCAGTTCCCAGGCTCTGTGGGGCCAGCAGTTATTTTCTTTGCAAACATTGTCCCTTCACTGCAGAAGTGCAGTTGTGCACATGTTCCTCTCTTGACAAACACTGAACTTGGCAAAATGTTCCTTTTTGGCCAGATGAGCTCTCACTGTGTTTAACGGCCCTTTGTTCTTTATTTCTGATTCTGTCCCCTTAAGTTGCTTTTCCCCTGTCTTGTTCCCTTCAGGCACCACCCTGCCCCTCTCTCTTGCCTGCTTGCCAGACCAGTCTCTGGTAGGTGACCAAGCCTTGGATCACAGCATCTCCTCTGCAGCAAGAGGCTGAGCTTAGCTCCCTGTTCTGGGTTTTCCACCAGGGCAGCGGGAGGGACTGATGCAGAAGGCAGCCCTGACTAGAAAAGGCTGTCCCTGTCAGTCTGTCCCTGTCAGAGAGGCTCTGCTCAGCAGAGCCCTCAGGCAGGGCTCAGCCAACACAAATCACTAATGACAGCCAGCAGTCTCCAAGGGGAACCCCGTGTTACCCACCAGCTGGGGACCAAGGTTGCTTTCTGACTCTGTGCCTCTAAAATGAAGTATTAGTAGTGAATATTCTTTCCTTTAAGCCTCTGGCAATTTACAGACACGTGCTGTGTTCTCACCTCTGTTCTAGAAGAGCCTCTGTGTATCTCCTTGTTCACTGTCTGGAAGCTGATCCAGCCCTCTCATCACCTTTACAGCTCTGCCAGCTCTGCCTGACACAGCGGGGCTGAAGCAGACATGGTATTTGAGACAGATTTATAGGGAGGCTCTGCTTTGTTTTCTGTTCCTCTCCTAACAATTCCTAACATTCCAGTTGCTTTTTAACCCAGAATAGCCGCTTGGAGTAGGAAATGGAAAGGCACAGTTCTGTTGGTTTCATGCAACAAGTTTCCAGTGAACATTTTCTGCAGAAGCCAGTCCTGCAGCCCACGTATTGGTGGGAGAGAGAACTCTTAGGAGGGCTGGCTGCAAGAGGATGTGCCCAAGGATCTGGTTCCTCACCTAAGATGACATTTGGTATTTTCTTAGCTTTTCATGGGATGTCTGGTTTGATGCTAAGAGCCACCTTTAATGAGCTTCACAGATGGGAGAGAAGGCCAGTGTTCCCTCCAAATTTCACTGTTTGTCGATTCTGGATGATTTTAGTGTCATATGACCAGTTGAAGAAGTGCATCAGGTTAATCCCCAGAATTTTAGGGCACTTGTATTGCCAGATTAGCACAGGACAGGGTCCCAAAATGGTGCCCTTGGAGGAGCAGCGTGGCAGGAGGGGCCTCAAGAAAAGCAGGTGTGGTTTGGAGCAGACCCATCAGTCAACTCCATCCTGGAAGCAAAGCAGCAGCCAAGGAATCCCTCCCAGGGGCTGGCATTCTGTCCCACACTGAAGGGGGCTCCTGGTGCTGATGTTTGTCAGGTTGGCTGCAAAGCAGGGTCAGGCAGGGCAGGAACTCGTGATCCAGACTCGAAGGTGCAGAGGGAAGTGTCAGTGGAGCCTACTGCTGGAGCAGCAGCAGGAGTTGTTCGTTTTTAGGGTCCTTGGAGGCATTCAGACAGCCACAAACCACAGGCATGTGTTAAACAGAAACCTGAGACCCAAACAGCATGTCAGGCACTGCAGTTCTTTCCCTCTGGAGCTGGGATAGGCTGAGCTACAAGGAGAGTCTTTTCCAGGTAGCAACGCAGTAGAAAAGAGCCACAAGAGGCTGAGAAGAGACCAGAAAAGCCCCAGACTGAAATGTGAGAGGTGGCCTAAACTGGGCTTCAGCAAAGCAGTCTGGAGAGGGGAAAGAGGCTGTGGCAGGTCCAATGGTACTTTATCAAGTATCTAATTTCCAGGCATCTCATACAATTTCTGAACAAACCAGAGGCCTGCCTCAGTGCTGGGTGAGACAGGGATGTAGGAAAGGGCTGCAAGCCCAAAGGATTTACCATCATTTTCCATAGGACCAGACCAACAAACATCACTTTCCCAGACAGCACCAGGCAATTCCAGTCCCTCCAATTCAGGTGCTGGGCAGGATGCTCCATTTTCAGGGCCAGCCCTGCTCCAAAGCTGCATTTTCTTTGTCAGAAACCAGTGCCTTGCATAGATTCAGAAGCTTTGTACCCTGGAAAAGGGATATCCTGTTCCAGAGCTCAGCTAATGGGCCTTGATCTTCCATGTGCAAGACAGTTCTTTTTTTTCCCATTGCAAGTTTCATTTGCTGATGTGTTATTCCCACTGCTCATCTGGATCAATTCTGGACACTTTTATAGGCAACATAACATAAGGTGCTAACATATGGTGGCAAGAGGAACAGAAAAACAAGATTTGGAGAATCTTCAAGACCTGAAGTTTAGGATTTAGTATTAAGCCATGTTCTGAAGCAGTTCCTTCCTAGTTGTGTCAGGTCTACTGCCAGCTCTTTTGATTACACTGGAAGTTCCAAGATGTTTAATGGTGCAGTTAAAACCCCAGTTCCTGGAGGCAGGTCAGGAGATGAAAAATCTCAGCTTTCCTGTATTCAAAAGTCAATTTGTAATGCTGTGGCTATGCCATAAAGACCGTGACCTAAGAGTAACTTAAAAGCTTGGGTGTCAGATGCCAAAAAACCAAGAATCTCAGTGCCACTGCCAGCATTAGGAGACTTTTGTCCCCACATCCCCTGTTTCAGCAGCACTTTGTTACACTGCAGAAACATCCTCAGCTTGCTGTAGAGGCACATAGGTCTGAGCAACGAGATTTGCCCTTTCCATAGGTCATGACTGGAGAAGACACCAGGCTGAAACTATTAACCCTCCCATTGCTGGGCTCCAGGAGGAAGGTGTCAGGGTATGGGCTCTCCACCTTATGCCATCAAATGATCAAATGTCACTGTCACTCTCCAGCCACCCATCCCTGGAGGCTGAGGATAGCCCTTACCCTCGCCATGGATTGAGGAGGTGTGGGATTAAAGATGGAATGTGGTGACTGGCAGAAATCTCAAGGGAAACCCACAATAGATTCCAAAGCAAAGCCAGGTGCTGAGGAGAGAGGGAGGGAAGGAGAGAGAGGCTGCTTTATGTTGTCTGTGAGTTATTTGCAGCTGGTAATATCTGCCTCAGCTGCTCCAGGAAGAGAACTTCTGTCATTCTTGCCAAGAGTGTTCATAAACCTCGTGGAGCCTGCTGTGTTACTGACAGTGGCAGGAGCTGCACACATTTTATCCCCCCATTGTCATTGGAGAAACAAGGGGCTGCCAGAGCCAAGGTGTTTGGCAACCTACAGGCACAGGAGCTGGGGCAGACAGCTTCTCCCCCCACTTCTGCTGGGGAGCATCCAGCATCCACTGCTCTGAAGACCTTTTTTAGCTTCAGTTTTCCAGCCCAAGGGAGTTTGTGGCCATCTCTGCCTGGCTCTGAGGCAGTCTTATCCTCTGCTGAAATGGCTTTCCCTTCCCCACTGCCCTGAGTCCTCCAGGAGTGTCTGCTGTCAGGAGTCCCTTCTCAGCCTGCATTTTGCTGAGCATTTGCAGTGGCCTCTTTCATGACAGTTCTCCAAACCCTATTAAAAGCCCTTTTTCAGACCCACAAATGGAAAATCCCCAATCCCCTGACATCCCATTCCTGAAAGCACCATGGCTGCATAAGTTGCCTTACCCACGAGACAGGCTATTGCTGTAGATGGACAACCCTAATTTTGAATTTTTCAGACCCTCATGCAACTCCCTACTGCCTTCAGGATCACACCATGGAGCACAGCTCTGATGGGAGCACAGCCATATAGTGCCACCAGTCAAGGCAGCAATATTTAATACCAGCCCTTTTTGCACCTCCCTAAGTCAGCCTTGCCAAGAGGGAATCTGCAGGACCTCATGGATTTCACAAGTCCTCTGGGTCTGCAAAGAGCATCCATCCTAAATACAGATTTCCCCCCTTCCCTCGACCTGGCACAATAATTCTTCTGTGCATTTGCTTAAAGGATTTCACTGTCAACCAATCCAAGGTTTCTTTGTTGACCACAGTTAATTTTGGTATGCAGAAAATGCCTGGGTAAGGAGAGGGATCTAAGCTGCATTTTCAGTGTCTGTGAGCTGCCTGCTGTATATTAACAACAGACTAAACAGCTCTCACCAGCTGAGGCTCAGTTTCCATCACTACAGTTTTGTAGTTACAACATTTCTGTAATATGAAAAATAACTTGTGAAAAACCTCACCTGAAGCAGGTCTGAGCTGAAACATCTTTAGAGGTCTGGTCTATGGATCCTGTGGGTTTCTTAGCCTGCATAGACTGAGGCTAGGGAGGAAAATATGGTCTGACATGTGACCAGCCTTGGCTGTGGGACACGTGGCATTGCTGAGGGTTTTCTCCCTGTAGGAAAGGTTGAGGCCAAATATCTTTATTTGCATATTAGTGGTGATGGAAGTTGCTTGTGTGCAATGAAAACAGAGCACAGTCCAAACAGCTAGAGGCTGATTTACTATTTTTTTGCATAAGCCTATAAATTGTCCAGAACTTTTTCTTTTTTCCTGAGAAACTGCTGTCATTTGCAAAAAATGTGACTAATTCCACCTCAACACAAGAAAGATGCAAGAGAGGCAGATTCCTCAGGGATCTCAGTTCTTAGAGAAGAAAACAGGCTTTTAAGACGTCACCAACTCTACACCACGGGAAAAAAACATCCATTTGTTTCTTTTGCTGATAGTGATGAAGAGGGGAAGGATCATTGGGAATGTGCCCTGCTTGGATCTTGGCATCAAACATCTGACAAGGGCTAGGGAAGGTGGAGAGACTGCAAGAGGAAGGGAAAAAGAGAGAAAATCCTGTTGGAGCTGCAGAGGGGTTTTTGTTTGCTCCAGGCACAAAGCTTGCCTCTGTTTTGTATCTGTGATCCCTGATCATCTCCTCCCAGGCTAGGAAACCCTGGCAGCAGAAAGGAAGCTGGTGAGACAGAGGCACTTGACACCCCTTCATTGCCATGAAGTGCTGGAGGGTGCATCTGAGTGTTAGCAAGCACCAAAGACCCCCTTGTTCCCAGGGTCTCCTCAGGCAGGGGATCCCCAGCCCTGCTCAGGCATTTGGATGACCCTGCTTGCTGCAGCTTGTGCCTGCAAGCCCTGCTAAGCAACCCCAGTGGGGGAAAAAGGAGCATTTTGGGTTGTGTTTCTACAGCAATCCAGAAACACTGACAGGTACAGCTACACCTGGGCTGATCCTGGAGATGCCCTGGATTTGACAATGAATCTAACATTGCATTTAGAAGCACTTTGATCCATCCTGTTAAGTGTGCCTGGTCATGGATCTATGATGCAAATGAACACTACAGCATTTCTGAAGGGAAAAGGGACTTCTGTGTACTGCATGCAAGATGTTCTGGTATTTAGATCAGTCCCAACAGTCTTCATTAAAATAAACACTTATTGCAGAAGGTTGAAAACAGGATGATAACAGGATGTATCCACAAACAGAATGAAAATGTAACAATTTCCACCCAGCACCTAGCTTTAATGCAAGGTTCTATCTTGTAATTGGAGCCCCCAATCACATATTCCTGTGTATGGTTGTCTTTGCTTGAAAATAGGCTAGGTGATATGGTATTTAGAAAAGTGCATTTTTATATTAATTTGAAATTACAAGCTGATTCCCAGCTGAGCTACTCCCTTACTTGGGCCAGCCAGGAAAAAGTACTCAAAATGTCATGAATGGAGATCTAACTGATATACTGGTGAGATAGGGCAGGATTTCACCAGGCAGCTGCACAAAGCCCAGGAAGACCCAAGACAGAGTTTTTCTTCTTTCTGAGCTGTCCTGCTATGGTCTGTGTTAGAAGTGATCTCTGCACAGGTCTGACCACAGCTGCTGGCCACAATTCACCTCCTTTGATGAGCTCCCCACCTGCTCCTTTGCTCTTGATCCATCCTTGTGTATGCTGTGAGCACCTTCACCTCTTTAGGTCCTGTGCAGCAGCTCCTCAGTCCTGGGCAAGGGCAGTCCCTGTGCAGCACAGAGCTTGCAGTGTCCTGGCAAAGGCAGAATCAAGCTCACAGCACAAAGGCTTCTGCCCACCTGGCCTTGCCAGGACCAGCTCCACCAGCCTGACTGCTGCCACAGAGGGGTTTACTGTGCTGGAGTCATCAGAGCCCAACTCCATCCTGGATCCATGTGCAGAAAACCCTTGCATGAGTCTCCAGGTCAGCACTCTCTCCATTGGTATATTTGCCAGGTTGCTGATTTATAGCTGGATAATTTCCTGCTCATCTGAACTACTGGAGGTTTTGGCTACCTCAGGGGCAGATCCTCTGTTATCTCACCTGTGGGTGTCCTGCTCTGCTCAGCCACACACACTGGCAATTCCCAACCACAGAAATCTGGAGGGAGGTAGAGCCAAGAAAGAGCCTGGAGCTGCTAAAAAACATTTCAGAGTTATTCACAATTCCTGAAGAGGTTTCCATCAGAGACAGGTGGTAGAAGGGCTGTGGGAGGTTATTTCATCCTGGACTACACCACTTGATAGCTGAAATAAACTGCCAACAAAACATTGCTTCTCCTTGAATATCCTCATTTGGTTCTCTGGATAGCAGCCATCACCTATGAATAAAATCCTTACAGAAGATAGCTTGAACCAGGAATGGGAAATTCTGAATTTAATTTCATTTTTATTGCAAACATTTTTAGCTGTTCAGGTGAACTTTTCCCTTGCTCTTGAGGAGAACCAGAAATCTTTTGATGAAAATGATGTGTTTTGTCAAGAAGCTGTCACTGCTGGGAAAAAAGGAAGTAAACATTTCTATAGGAGTTATTTATTACAAAGAAGTGTTCTGGTAAGATAGAGGATTTAGTCTTTTTTCAGATTCTTTTGTATACATTAAATCAAGTCCCAGAATCATTCAACAATTTATGGGTTCCTTTCCACATCCTATCAGTCTCTGCAGGTGCCATTGTAACAGGTCTCTCTTCCCAGAGCTGCTATTGTCTGCATCCATCTGTCCTGTCCTTCCCAATAGCTACTGGGAACTGTAAGCTGTAACTCTGGAGACAGTGAAAGAAAATCTTTAAATGGTTTTCAAAGAGTAGTCAACAAATTATAGGAGTTAATGTGACCTGTTTGTCAGGGTCAGATGGGCTGAGAGAGGCCCTGCTCAGAGGTGCTGCATCATTTTGCAGCAGCAATGAATTTCATCCTGCCCAAACGTGGGAAGCCCAAAAATGACTCCAAAATGACTGCTGTTTCTGCCTACAGCCATGTGAGCATTGCCTTTTCCATAATCCAGGCCCAAACACTCACTGCTGCACTGGCACACTGCAGTGAGGGGCTCCCCTGGAGCAGGGGGGTCCAGCCTTATCTTCTTTTTGCCAGGGTCAGGTTTAATTGAGTGAGATGTTTATTAGTTCTTATCTATATTACAGTCTCACAAACTGTGAGTTCTACAGCACTTCAAGCTAACAAACTAAAAATGGAGCTCTCTCTCTCTCTCTACAAGGCCTTTTAAGGGTAAACTGTCCAATTAAGAAATGCCACCTATATTATTTTTACTTTTAACCCAATAACCAACCACCCATGGCCCACAATGAGGAGTTTTTTATCCATTTACACAATACACACCTAGACCCATGAAGAAGAAGGTGAAGAAGGACTAGCCTCCACCCTAAAACCTCCATCTTGCTTTCTATATATTACTATATTCTAAGATATATATATATTCTTAAACTCTAAATTTTCCACCATGTGTTATTACACACTTCTATTTAAACTACCCACCCATAATCCCAATTCTATCATTCAATTTTGGAAGCCTTCTCCACAGCCTCAGGTCAAATACAGTGTTCTCCTGGGGGTCAGTGCCTGTCAGCACAGAAAGTCTAAAATTCTCAGTGACCAGGGTTCCAACACAGGGGAAGGGTTGGGGGACACCACTTAGGGTAGAAAGTGAGTGGCACATCACATTTATAGCAGCACAGCCACCTGTCCCTGTGCCTGCTGCTCCTCAGGGTCACTTGGTACCTGATGCTGATGGATGAGGAGCACACTCAGCTCCTGTCTCATGGCAGGTGAAGCAACACCTGAGAGGAGTCCATCCTTCATCCTGCCAGCAGCAGATCTGTGCAATTACACAGATGAGCAGCTAAAAGGGCACCTGCAGAACATATTTTGGGCCAGAGTCTTTAATTTCAGACTGGTTTTTGCTCTACACTCCTTTAAGCCCTGCAAAAACTGTGATGACTCTCTGGTTTTCTACTAGCACTTGTATTTTTTTTGAAGACATTAAAATAGATCTGACCATAAGCCCAGATGTACAGACAACAAGAACTTTGCATGTGTCAGGGTTTCAGGAATAGATCTAATTTTTGTGTCATTTTAAACCATATTTAAACAAAAACGTCTCTGAATACCAACTGGTCAATGAAAGCTCTTTGATTCAGTCTTGCTAAGTCAGATCAATCATCTTTACTAAGCTATAGAAATGCCTGATAAGTTTTTTCTCCCCCTCCCCCCCTCCTTTTTTTTTTTTTTTTAACTCAGCATTCCCAGAAATTGCTGGTTGCTTTTTAAAACAAGTGACAAAGTGAAACCCACACAATACAAGAGCACTAAAAGGCAGTTCCACGTGTTATTTTGTTCAATTTGCTTAAATCACATGAGCACTGTCAATGAATTCTACTCCCTGCCATAAAAAGTTACAACAGCTCAGCTTTTGTGTTGTTCACCACTTGAGTTTTTTCTGTAAGATGGACTCCACCTCAAAACTGATTGTGCCCAGTGCTGTCCTTTGCTGGACTTTATGCTGCTTTAGCACTGAATGGTTTAACAAGTGTGTGTTAAATGTTATCATAAGAGCTGAATTGTAAAGTGGTGAAATCATCGAAAGTGCAACAGGCCTTAGAGGCACAGCACAGCTCATGCTCATTAGAGCAAGCTCAGTCACAAATATCCTCTTGATATTTGCCAAGAAAATATGTTATTTTCCAGCAAACACGAAAAGCTGAAAGCAAAGGGTATTTTTCATCGTTATCTCCTGTCCTTTTTGTTGCATGTTCTCTGCTCCAGCCAGGCAGTGCAGAGTGAAAACTCCACAAAAGAATTAAAGCAAATCGGTTGAAAATATTTTTCAGGCTTTTAAAATAGAAATACCCATTAAGGGCAGAGACCTCTCAGCTTCTGCAGAGGTCCAGGGCGTTGGAGAGAGCAGGAGGAGTCCACTGGTGCTGCAGTGCTTGGGTGACCTCTTTCTCCCCAGACTTCCCCCACCACTCTTTTCCCAGAGCCACAGTCAGCACCCAGCTTTGCTGCTCGGTTTCATCTTGGTCAGAAGAGCAATTCACTGTGCAGGCAGGGCAAATAAAGCCCCTTGTGTGCAGCCAAATGATTTATAATTTCTTTTCAAATAGTTTTCTATCTTCAGCTGCCACTGTGTGCTATATTGGCAAATGCAATGCATTCATTCATGTTGTCCTGATAAACTTGTCAGCAGATTTGGGAAAGTATATTTGTTTCTTCTCTGCCAAAGCCAACCAATGCATGCCTGTGTTTTCCTTTTCACACAGAAGTGTGGTTTGCTGGGATTTACCAACAGTTACTGAGCAGGATTTCGGTCCCCATTCAAACTCTGTCTATTTTTGGATCTAGAATTTAATGGTAACATTTGGTCAGCCTTGAATGCCTCATTTTAGCTAAGAAATTTCGTATGTTTTCAATAAGAAGCTTCACTTCCTGTGACTACCCCCCAAACCAGCAGGTTTTACATTACTCACATTGTATAGTTTACTGTGTATCAAAGTCTTAAGCTCTACAATGTATCTCTAACAGGCTACACAAAGCTGCCTTTACATCTGTAACTATATCTTATATCTGTATCTCTCTCTCTATATAGATACAGATGTATCTACAGATAGATATATCTTTATCTAGCTGTACTACAGCTAATTCAGAATAAAACCTGCAGCTCTCTGTATTGCACTGAGAGCTCTTCTCCTGCCCTCCCCTGCCAGCACAAGCTGCCTCCCTGAGCCTGAATTGTCACCAGTGCTGTGAGAGCAAGGAAAGGTGTCTCCCCAGATGTGTCCTGGGAATGATCATCCAACAGCCCTGCTCCTCCTGCCTTGCACCAGCCCAGATCAGATCAGAATCACACACTCCCAATATAACACCCAGACAAGATATCTGCTGCTTTGTTCTGTAATATGATGCACCCAAGGGGCTAATTAGGCATTGTTTGGACACTAATTGCTTGGCAGCCCTGTTTGCCTTCAGATACCTTGTTGCAGCAGTTGCTCGAGTTTATTTGTTTCATCTAATCCATGGGAGGCAGCTGGGTAGCAGCCAGGTCTGCTCCCTGTAGCATCCAGGGCAGAAAATAATGCACAAGCTGCAGGTCTCTGCATACAAAGCATTTCTCCTGGCTTGCCAAAGGCATTTGGGATCCATGGAGCTACAGTTTATGGCATGGGAAATGCTAGACAGGCTGGGTCCCTTGCCACAGGGAGGTGATGTTGTTCAGGTGGAGCTGCAGAGTCTGCCTCAGAGCCCATGGGCTGCGGTCAGAGCACAGACAGCCTTGAAAGAACCTAACGTGGCATGAATAAGGAAACTCTGCATGAGTGGGGATGCACGGTATTAACTACACCATTAGTGTGGAAACTCTGTTTAAAGCCAGTAAGTCTTCCTCTAAACAGGAAGACTGGAAAGACTGAAATGCCAAAGTCCTGTGAGGGAGAATCTGTGACCTTTCTAACTCTGCAGTTATCTCTGCCTGAACTCTACCATGCAAAGTTTTGTTTGAGGTTTCAGGGGCAGAGAAATTTGGGCTTTTTGCTCTGCCTTGTGATCAACCCAGAATAAATCAGGCTCAGGGTAGTGCTGCAGACAGTGTGTTCTTGCTGAAGTCCATGTCTCAAACAAGGTTATTAAGGGTGGCTTTCCATTAAACCCAGGCACCCAACCACTTGGGATCAGACAGGGGCTTCTGGGCAAGACCAAATAAAGATGACTGCTTAAAATCTAGACCAGCAGCTCCTCTAGGGAAGCAGCTCTATCTGTGTACAGCATCTTGAAGATTTTGGCTCTGCCATGTGTGTCTCTATTAAATGTATGTGTTTAGATCCACTTATCATTTTTCTGCTGCTGCAAACTACAGAATAAATTTTAGCTGATGTGCTGCAGAAGCCAAACAGGAAAGGGTAAATTTCCTGTGGCAATTACTTCTAATCAGAGATTTATGCCAGCATCCTCGAGAATTATCTGAAATAGTATTTTGAGGGACTTTAATGATCGGAACTGAGTTGCTCAGAATATTTTCCTCAGGGAAATCAAAGTGCCTCATAGCAACAGACCTACCACCACTAATGCCTCAAGCTTACTGACCCCCTGCTCTTCCAAGACCTGCATCTTCCATCCAGCAACATTCACCTGGTGGAAAAAAGTACACTGGGTCAGGCCTTGGAAGCCAATTGCTGGAACTGAATGGGTTTAAGGAATTCAGGATAATAAATAAAAAAATCACAGAGGCTGTGTGTTATGCTGGATCAGGGACAGTAGAAGCTAGTTTATAATACATACTACCAATTTCCAAATAATAATTCTTAGTGGGTTTGTCACTTTCTTGGCTAAACAGTGAATAATTGGACAAAGTCCAAATATTGATCTAGAATATTATTTGCTTGTATTGAACAAACAAAGTGTTTTGCTGGGAGGCCATGACTGAATTATCCTATTACTTTTCTTACAAAATCTTTCCCCTCGGTCTTGGCTGGCATTTGTTTTCAAAAAGGAAGCTAAAGTGATTATTCTAAACAATAAACTTGCTAAACATCATCTTAGTGTAGGAGTTTGAGATTCAAATTTTGTTGCTGAACTTTCTGGCCAAGCCAGGCTTACTATTCTTGAACAAGTCGATCACTTCTAGGGTTTTGTTTTGTGTTTTTTCCACTTGTGAATTTGAAATTCTTCCACTTATCTGCACAGGAAAATACAAGCCTTTTCCTTAGTTGGTAAAAATGTCTTTTCTGTGTGTAACAGTATTTTCCAATTATGCCATCAGGAAAGATAGAATCATAAAATGGTTTATGTTGGAGGAGACCTTAAAGCTCCTCCAGTTGCAGTGCCCCTTCCATGGGTGGGGACAATTTCCACTGTCCCAGGCTGCTCAAAGTTCCATTCAGCCTGGCCTTGGACACTTCCAGGGATGGGGCAGCCACAGCTTCTGTGGTGAGCAGATAGATCTGGCTGCAAGGACAGAGCTCAGCTGGCACCTAGGCTCCCAGAGCAGTTTACCTAATTGAGATTATACAAACACAGCTCTGCTCTGGAACTAGGTTTAGATGTTTCCAAGGCCAAGTCAGGCCTCCAGCAGGTATTCCTCGTGATTTTTTGTTTTTATACACATGAGATTTCTTAGAGAATAGTCTCATCAAAGAGTTGTTATTGAAACCTCTGAGCCATAACATCCCAAAACTGCAGGAAATGCTGGAATGGTAAACAATAACTATTTTCATAAAAACAGGCTGTGTGTTGTGCTCTGCCTCTGTCATTGACTACACACCTCACCTACAAGGTCTCTTAACAGCCTCTGTGATACTTTGCTGTTTGACAAGTACAGCCAAAGATCTGCAGGCAAAGGAAAAAGCTGAGGAGCAAATGCCTGGGCTACCCCAGCTCCAGCAGCATGGCTGGGTGCCTGTGCTTGCTGGGATGACACCAGTTTCTACAGGAGCATAACATGTAACATCAACAGCCTGGATAGGAGCAGAGAATTGAGGGAGGAACTCGATAAAGAAAGTCAATATTAGCCTGTTCTGCTTTATAGGGAGGTGTCTGGGGATGCAAATGGGGAGCAGGTTTTATAACTGAGAGCCACAGGTACTGCTTCAGTAACAACCAGCTCTTTGTAGCTCCTCCTTCTTTGTCCCATCACTGCCTGCAATAAGGGGCTGAGTGGGGAGCTCAGCTAAGGAACTACTGTAGAGCTCTGGAGTTCTGCTCCCATCTGGAGCCAGAGCTCCCTGTGAAGCTGGGGATGCTGAGGAACTGCTGATGAAAAGAGCTGATTGAAGGTCTCTGTCTTGCCCCTCGCATGGAGAGCACAGTGGGTGGGTCAGAAATGCTCCTGCAGGTCTCTATGCTGCCTTGGCTCCAATGCAAAACACCTCTCCTGGCTTCAAATGGCATCTGGGAGAGGTTCAGCTCTATATAGAAGATGAAAGAACTGCTTTCAAAGAGGAAATGTGCAAATTAGAGCTGTAACTGGATTAGGCTGTGAGTACAACTTGTGTTTGGATTATTTATGTCCCATGTGCTCAGTCTTGATCATACTCATTACAGCAAGTACAGCCCAGGATTGTTTAAACTTGGAGTCAGGGCAGCTGAACAACAGCCTCTGGCCACTGGGGTCTTGTGGCTGCTGTGAGCAGGTTGGAGGGAGCTGGCAGTGGCTGTGGCTTTAGGCTTGCTTCTGAATCACACAAGCTATTTCAGGAAGATCACAGAACAAAAAGACACAAAGGAGCCACACTTTCTTTTTTCTTGCTATTTTTAATGCTTCCTTGACTGATATGTTGTCGTGCCTCTTAGTGTCTCTACCTTGCTCTGAGTGGAAGATCCACAGAGACTCACAGAGCTTTTGCCTGGCACTGTTACACAGAAAACAGATGGATATTGCTCTGACCTGCAGGTGCTTGACACACCACAGACAGATACCTGCCCCTTCTTCCTCCAGAGCAGCTGCTGGGTGAATCTCTGCTGGCAAGAATGATGGAAGAGCAGCTGATCTTGTTTGGAGCCTGTCCCTAGAGCTGCTCTAAGCACCAAGGGACAATAACCAGTGGGTTTGACCCATCCTCACTGAGGTGGACTCATGTTAGGGGAGCCAAAGTGTCTATGGGCATATGCCTTTTATTTATCCAGATGAAAATACTTGGACACATCTGGAAGCTTCTTGAGATACTGCACATCTGTGGAGTTACAGTAAGCAACAGTGTGCAGCCCTCAGCAAATACAAGTTCAAACTCATGATGGTGCTTTGCTTGGCTGCTGATCTTGAACATACACAATTTGCTACTAAGCCCCTTCACGGCCACATTGCCACAATCAGCACTTTGGTTTCTGTTTGTTCAGGAGCCTGTGGGGAGGTCAGTGAGCACTGCTGTGTGCTCACCACCTCCTTGCCCACTGCTTTAAATAAAGTGAGATTTGGATTTGGGAGACCATTTCCTTTTGTGGGGAAGCAGTTTGCACAGTAAACAAGGTGGAGAGAGAATAGGTTTAGACTGTAGAGAAGACATGGAAACTATAGATTACTATTCTGCTGTCTCGCTGCTTGAAATGAGAGACTTTGGGGTTTTTTTACATAGCAGATTCAAATGTAGACTCCTGAGTCTGTATTTGGATATTTACTGAAGCTCTGGGAGTACCAAACACCCAGAATGTCCCAATGGTGTAAGACAGGATGTTTCTGGTGTGAGGAGAGGACCAAGGTGCTCAGTCTTTTTTTGTGAACAGGCTAATTATAGAAGAGAATTCTAACTTATGGCTTGCTAATTTTTATAGCTACAGTCTGGAAGCAGCTTCCTTTTCTGAGCTGACCTTGGAAAATGTGTTAGGAGTGTTTTCTGCTTTCCATATCAGGAAATGTTATTTGCATCTTAGACTGTTTTGGTTTTTTCCTTTTTAAAAAGAGCAGAAAAGAGCCTTTTCATGTGGCAACAAACTACAGACTAAGAACTTTATTTCCTATTTTAAAACTAAACCATAATTTTTATATCAGAACTGTCTTTTTCACGATGGAGACACTGTGTCACATTGGTTCTGCATTAACTGTTATAATTTGGTTAATTTACATCTGTGTAATACATGACACTAATATGCTCTTTCTGCCCTGGCCATTTCAGAAAACCAGGACTAAAAATGCTAAAATATTTGTGCATTTTTTCAGGACTGGTCCCTCAGTGCTCTGGGAAGGTATCTCAGGGATCAGTGGAAACAAGCTGGCTGGCAGGGAAGCCAATGCCTTTGGACTGGCACCTGGAGTTTGGAGCTGAACTGCCACATCAGCAATGGCAAGTCTGAGAGGAAAAGCTGTGGCTGTGGGGGAAGAGCAGTGACAGGAGGGTGTTGCTGAGCCTGAAGCTCAAGGGGATGGCTCTCAGGGCTGGCCATGGCTGTGACACACAGCTGAATATACCTTGAGCCATATCCAGAGCACCTTCAGACCAGGAGCCCAGGGGATCCTGGCTGAGGCTGCCTGGCACTGACCTGGCAGTGTTTCTGTGGATATCCCTGTGTGGGGATGAGGAATAAGCCATCAAGAGCTCCCCGTGCCACATCCCAGCCCTGATGCTCCACAAGCTTCTGTGGCTGCTGGTCCAAAGTGGCTACCTGTCCTGGCTACCTTCTCCTGGTCCCACAAATGCCACTGTGAGGCCTGAAGTGGCTCCAAGGCCAACCTGACAGCAGAGAGCTGTCTTGTATTCTTTGGAGCACCATCATCCCACGTGCTGCTTCAGAAAACCCAGTTTTAAGGATCTGGATTCAATAAAGAAGAATCATATTAGCAAGATCTGAGATAGTCACCAATTCCTGACATGTGCTCTATCTTTGCCAAGACAGAGCAGATCCTGAAAAGAATGTCACCACAAACTAATATGTTTTAATAGAGATATTTTTCAGATAATGTGGGGTGGAGAAGCAGCTCAGGGCTATATGGCAAAAGCACAGGGTGACACTGACAGAGGTGCTGCATCATTTTGCAAAGGAACATGAACTTTTTCTTCTGCTTGTATAATTTCTGTGTCACTATCACACAGGTTTTGGTCACCAGACCCTAGGAACTCTGAACATGAAGAAAAAATTCAGCTGACAACCATCTTGGAAAGGTTGCTGGAATAATTACTCTCTCTCTAGTAAACTTACACTACCAACTTCCCCATGATGACCTGGCTCCTAAGAAGTCTTTTAGAGAAAAAAATCTGTCATCAGTGCTGCAGAATTCAGACAAGCACAGAAGATCTTCCTTCTTCTTTGAGGCATATGAAGAAAAGTCTCATTAATGTTAATAGTAATAAATTATTCAAGACTTACTGCTATTTAAAGCCAAATAGATGGCATCACTCACATCTGGAAATTCTACACATGGCTATATTCCAAGCAAAAATAAAAGATACGGGATTACATCTGTTGGAGGACAGACATGTGGGCTTTACATTCTCATTGAGCATCTCCTGCATTCAGCCTGTCACTGCTGATTGTACTTCAGCACATTTTGTAGAAGGCCAACAGCCACTCTTTCTGTTGCTATTAATGTGGTGGAAAAATGTACCTTTTTTCTATCTTAGTGATTACTTAGCTTCATCACTAGCTATTTGCACCTTAATTTCAACGTTACCATTTTAGGTCAATTTTAGAAGTGCTTGTTGTTAAAAATGCCTCTGGTGTAGGCAGACTGTGATGGAGCCACCCTCCTTTCTCCTCCTGGATAAACAGACTGCTCAGCTCCATGCTGTCATGCTGAAGGTATGTTTCTAGATTGCAAGCAATTTTTGTGGCTCTCCCTTGAACTTCTTCCAAGCATTGAGCATCCTGGAATATATTTACATCAGAATGGAAGGTGCTGAGTTTTGTTTGCCTGTTTTGCCCTCTTCCACTCCCTTGGCCAGTTGAGCCAAATTCTGCTTCATATGCACAAGTACCAGTCCTGCATGGATCTCAGGTGCAAGCTACCATGAATTACTTGTGTGAGAAAAGCTGCCTGTCAGTTGAATGCCTAGCAGGGAACCATTTTGTTTTCTAAGGAGTTTCCATTGAAAAAGGGGAAGAGCATTTTAAAGCAGGACCTGAGGCTGACAGTGAGGTTTAAAGCTGTGCCAGCACAAGGTCTGAGTTTGCATCAGTCTAGACAGTGGCCACCACATTTTGTGAGGGTGGCTGGGAAGTACCAGTGCCCTCAAACCAGAGCAACTCACCAGAAGTCAGCAAATAGGTTTTGGTTGGTTTTTTCCTTTTTTTTTTTTTTTTTTTTTTTTTGGTCCCATTACCCAAGAAAAAATTTTGGAACAATGAAAATTACCCAGGTCTAACAAATCACCTGCCTTGAGCACCATTTACCAGTTCCTCTGTCATTTTTCTGCTTTAGTAATAATCTGTTCTCAGCCATGTGTGTGATGGATGTTCAGGGATGGGGTGAGCTCAGCCCACCTGATGGACATGAGCAGGGAGCAATTGCCCCAGGCTGAATGGGGCTGATGACTCGATGCCCTCTGTCATTACACTCCTGAATTTCAGGAATTACAAATGCTGATGGAGTGGTTTGTTAGTCTCCCTGTACTGTTTTTTTGCATTGCTGCCTAGGACAGGCAGATGTAGAGGGTAAACTGCAGACAGTTCTGGGTGTTTCCAACAGCCCATATTTTTGAGAGAAAGTGAAATTAGACAAGAGGTTGATAATTTTTCAGAAAAAGAGCTCCACCTAGATGATGATAATAATAATAATAATAAATGTATCTAATTGACAACATATTTTAAAGCTTTCCATCTTATTAGTGAGAAGATGACTGCACTGGCATCTGCAGGATTAGTTAATACTGATCTTCCATTACTTTCAAATCTCATTTAATTTTACTTTTAAGCAAAAATCCATGGAAATTACTTGCAGTGGTAGTATGGTACCTTTCCTACAGCCTTTTCAAGTAATCTCCATTTTTGAGGCTACTTCATTTTGGTTTTAGGATGAATTCCAGTATGATAACATTTCTTCCTTTGCACTGTTGAGGTTACAAAGATGAAATTTCAGGAATTCAAAAGTCTAATTTCAACTCTTGTCAGACTGGTTCATGGAGTAAATGAGGAGATTTTTCTTCAGAGAAAGTCTTTGTAGGAGCAGGAAACTGTAAGTGTGCAGTGATGGGCAGAGCTGTGAGTGACTGTAAATTCAAAGCTCACATTTATCTTGCTTCACAACAATGATTTTTTTCCCCCCACTGGCAGAAATAAATTGTGAATTTGAGTTAATTTTTTAATGCAACCTAGATTTGTAAAAAAACCTTAATATCTGGCTGAATTTACAGCAGCAGAGCAGAATTAGGAGGGTTGCAAAATCTGAAGTGCAGGCAATGGAACTTTGTGCCTCCTTCTTTCTCTGCCTTACTAAGTGAGGAGAAAAGTCTACAAGGACTTCTGCAAGGTAAAAAGCTTTGTGATTCCAAAAATCTGGTAAGAATAGGAAGAACTGGAACACATTAATGCCAGTAATCTAAACCAAGACAGAAATTTGTATTGCAAAGAGCACTTCTTACAATGCACCTTTTTTTTTTATTCAACAACATGACTCAGTTTGTTCTGGGCCTATCAGTGACAGAAGCACCCTTGATGGTTTCTGGTTGTTTCCAGTGATGCAGGTGGATCTAGCAGCCATCACAGGCTGTATTTTCTTTATCTCCTGGAGCACAACAACCTCCTTGATGAGAAATGCTCTTTACAGCAGACCGTATTCCAGCAACTAAGACTTATGACTTGACAATAAAAGAAGCATAGAAGAAGCTGGATGATGTTGTGATATATACTGTAAATGTTTCCCTGGTGTAAACTGATGCTGCTTCACTGCTTCAAGCAAAGTTTTTCTCTTTTACAATAGACAAATACAGAATTGCTTGTACTTCTATAATACCAAGAGCCTCCAGACTCGATGACATGGTTAAATTTGCCCAATCAGTACTGAAACTCATCTTAAAAATAAAAAATGCCACACTAGATGGGTAAACTGCTGGAGTAAACTGATGGGTAAAATATGACACTTGGAGAAAATCTAGATGATTTGGTAACAGGTAAGGACTGTTCGAACTTGTCAAAGGTCTTAGTTCTGCTTTCACAGAGCAACTGTGAATATTGTACAATGAACCTGGGATTTTCATTTGACTGAAATCTCTCCTACAGCATAAATTGATGGTGGATGAACAATTGACCTGACCTGGTGCTGCAAAATGTTCAGTTGAGATGATGTGTTCAACTATATGTCACCTTTTCTTGTCCCATTTGTGCAAACATTTGTGGGTGCAGGGCTTTGCCTACGATAATATTCACAGTGGCTGCTGCTCTGACAAATCAGGGCCCTTGTGAGACAGAAGGGACAATAGTTACTCCATGTCTTCCAGTATAAATGGGGTCAGACTGCTCCATGCCTGTCTGCTCCCTTCTCTTACCCAGAGACAGGTCAGTCCAACCACACAGCAGCTCACAAACAACTCCCCATCTCAAGTATTCACAGCCTTTTCACTGAGCAGTTATGGACAAAAAATACATCAATAAAAAAGTACCTCTTCATTTGAGGATAACACAGGAAGAGAAAAGCTGGCTTTATGTGGCCTGGTAAACGATTTGCATGAATCATTCAACCAGTCAAAGTGCATTTGCTAATAAAAGAGAACGAGAAAGGAGATGTGCTAGCGGCAGCAATGTGTTGTCAAGCCAAGATGAAAATGAAAGCAAGAAGTAGGGCACTTTGCTGCCTTCTCTCTCTCCCCTGCATTAGTACTCAAGGAAGTTTAGACCCTTTGAAAGCCTAAGAGCTTTGCACTCCAGCAGGAAACTCCAGAAATAAAAGAGAGGGCACTGTGTCATATGGTTCCTTCCTTGGGATTCTGGAGTGTGCACAAACACATCATTTCTGTTATTGCACATTTCCACTGAGATGCTGCCCAAAGGCTCCAGTGGGGCTGAACAGCATTTCTCCCTGAGACCAGGGGGGCTGAGGGTGACCAGTGAACACACCAGGCTGTGCCCAGTAGCAACTGATGAAACCTGTCCTCTGCAGCTGTCAAACAGCAGGACTGTGCAAACAGTAGCTAATTTCAAACCTGCCACAGAGAAGTTTAGGAGCAGCTGGTGATTAAGAGGATGGAATTATCACAACAGGTTTCTTACTGCTCAGTGTGACGTGATCAGCTGGATGGAGCACGCTGCCCACCAGCTGAACTGGCCATCAGGGATGCATCAGGAATGCTGCAGGTTTTTGACCCAGTGCTGGTCAAGATGTTGTTTCCATTTGGAAATTAAATATTAGCAAAACTGGCTGAGCATCTGCAGGACAGCATGCCTGGCCTGTGAAGAAAACAGTGTGAGGAGCCAACAGTTTTAGAGAAAAGATTCCAGGCTTTTCTTTTCCCTCTTTTCAACTTTCACTTGAGCTGTAATATTTAGGATGATCACATAACTCAGGGGATGTTTCAGATAAATCAGAAGGGACATATCTGTGTGCATGGTACATCTCAATCTCAAAAGCTGGAAAGAACAATCTGTGTGTGTTCAATGTGCTGCACTGTCACCTTCCTTGTGACAGGATGTCATGGCTCATGATGCCAAGGATGGTGGCAGCCAGACTGTGGGAGCATTAGGAATATGTAACTGAGGAATGTTGCCATTTTCATCACACTTTGGGCCATGTGTGCTGAGAAGGTGGATTTTGCTGCACGCAACTCTGCACAGGGGAATGTGTGGGCAGAATTTGCTGTGGGACAGGAGCTCTCTGTGGCTGATAGCTGGATGTTTTTGTCCAGCTGAGCCTCAGTCTTCTTATCTGTTTTTTGAGCATAAGAGGTATTAAACTCATCAGTAAAGTGTTTGAGATGCACTGGGGAAATCCCCTTGATAAGATGAGAGGTTGTTATTAAAATATTTTAAATTCCTCCAGTTTCAACTGACTGTTTTCAGTGCCTGCTTTGCAACGTAGTGGGAAAAAGATGTTCTTTAATATTTTTTTCTTCTCTTTCTGCTCTGCTGCAGCCCTGTGTCCTTGCTTTAATATTCTGTCCCTCGTGCTCCAGTCTCCTTCTCCAGCCCACCACCACAGTTCACTGTTACCTACACAATCCACAGTTCACCTAACCATACAGATCATTTTTCCTAGATGATCCTTGCTCCCGGGGCCACTAGAACAAAATACTGCTTGGGAAAAGACCTCATCTCCTGCAGTCCTCATCCTGATACCTGGCAATGGTAGCAACCTTCCCCAGGTCCTTTGCTGTGTTCTCAGTGCCCCACTCCCCCACGCTGCTGCTCCTGGTGCATATCAGCACATTGACCTCAGCTGGGTGCTAATTTTGACCACTGACAGAGGATGCATATATGTCTGTCCAATATTCACTGTGTGCACATCAGGGTGCATTAATTTATTTTGTGAGAGTTGCCAGTGTTTGCTGACTTCCTCTTCCAAGGAGATGAGAGTGGAAGCACCGTGTCTCCTCATCAGAGCCAGCCTCTGACCATGGCTGCTGTTTGTTATTCACACACCAGGGACCACAGCTAACACTGGCTATTATATACATTATTCAAGGCAAGGAGACAGCAATTGCATTAAACAGTGCATGATGAAATAGTTCAACAAAGGGCAGCTTTCCTCAAATGCATCTTAAACATCTTAGAGCACTGCTGGGATGCCTGGGATTCTGAATTTACCGTATGTATTTCTTACAGGAGACAGTGTTTTTCCCAGCAAGGCACACGGATTGAAAGCACTTAAGAGCAACAGAACACTGCCAGTTCACTTGATGACTGAATACAGGCTGCTCCTGTGAGAATCAGAAACAAAAAACCACTTTTGGAACAGAATTGCAGCCAGAGGCAAGGAAAGGGACATCAACCCTGTGTGCTACACAAGGCTGTGGGTCTAAGTGCCTTCAGGAGTGGGGCAACAGCTCCTGGCTCATGCTCCTCACCAGCCCCACTTGGAGTCACCCCTGACCGTGGTGTACAGGACATGGTACCCAGCCCAGAGGACTGGGCTGCTCAGCTCCCTCCACCCATGGCATCCCATTTCCCCAGCTGCCTTTCCGCACTGCTGGTGCTCCTTGCAGACAGATGGGGGTCAAGGTGATCTGCCAGAGTAAGATTTCAAACCTTATTATGGTGCACTTGTTCTCAGTCAAGATTTACGTGCCCAGCATGCTCCCTGCTTGGCCTCTGCTTTCTCTGTAACCATTAAAATTGGTGACAGCAAAGAAGAGAGCATTTCAGCATTTAAGGCTGAGGAAGAAAGCTATGGCAGGACACCATATTCCCTCCAGGCCTGCAAGTTATCTCTCTTTGCCTTTGAGAAAGCCCAAGGAAGGAAACACTTCTAAGCACGTGAAAACTGCTTGCCCCAAACTCACATTTCAGAAGAGGCTGCTGGCCTGAGCCACTTCCCTAGCCTAAGGGTGGGGCTGCTGTGAAGAGGTTGGATTGAACCAGAAACTACGAAGACAGAGCAGCACCCCAACATCCATCACCCCAACATCCAGCACCCAACATCCATCACCCCAACACCCATCACCTCGACATCCAGCACCCTGACATCCTGCACCCCAACATCCAGCACCCAACATCCAGCACCCCGACATCCATCACCCCAACATCCAGCACCCAACATCCAGCACCCCAACATCCAGCACCCCGACATCCAGCACCCAACATCCTGCACCCCAACATCCATCACCCCAACATCCAGCACCCTGACATCCTGCACCATGATATCCAGCACCCTGATATCCAGCACTGCAACATCAAGCACCCTGACATCCAGCACCCCGATATCCAGCACCCAGCCATCCAGCACCTCAATATCCAGCACCCCAACACCCGGTGCTCCCCCAGCCTGCTCCGTGG
>VZTT01060880.1:4074-37500 GCA_013400855.1 Buphagus erythrorhynchus
CAGATGGATCATAGAGTGCTGTGTCTCTGTCTCAGGCACAGTGCCAGTCAATGTTACAAAAAATAACAATTAAGTACTTGCAGCTTTCTGAAATTTTAGAGAATCACAGAATGGTTGAAGCCAGAAGAGACCTCTGGAGGTCATCTGGTGCAAACCTCTGCTCAAGCAGGACCACCTAAAGCAGGCTGTCCAGAACCATGTGCAGGCAGGGTTTAATTATTAAATTAAAGTATTATTATTAAAGATGAAGATTCCACAACCTCTCTCAGCAATCTGTGCCCGTGCTCTGTCAACCTTATGGTAAAAATCATTTTTTCCTCATGTTCAGAGGAAATCTCCTGTGTTTAATTGAAAAGGTCGCATCTCAGTTCTTTCCAGGAATGGTGCCTGGCATCAAACTTCAGATGCTGCTGAAGGTGCCTGCTGCTATGGATGTCTGGGGAGCTGACTCATGGCTGGACCTGGTCACCATCACCAGACATCCTGCTCACTTTATTGGGCTACGGTGGAACTGAGTCCTTCATGGCAAGATCCTGTGCCCATCAGTCATGCTGTCATCTGAGTTCCCTCTTCCAATATGTTACTGGATTTTACTGCCCCATCTCTTGGCTGAATGACAGGGGTAATAACAAAAGGCTGTGGAACTTAGAGAATAGAAAAAAGCCAAATACTCACACAGTGAAGGAATCAGGGGGAGCCGAGACTCTCCTCAGGTCAGCAGACTGCACTTTATGGATACTATAAGGCAGCAGGAAATGAGTGGCCAGGAGAAAAACAGCACACAGTGAGGACAGACAGGAAAAAAAGGTGAGAAAGAGAAGGAGTGGAAGAGAAGAAGGAAAGAGAAAGACACACAACATTTAAACAGAAACAAAAGGAATGTGTCACATAAAAGTTGAATGAAGTGACATGCAGATCTCTGAGTTCACACTAGGAAGCCAAGAGCAATTGAAGACATGCAAACAGAGAAAATCACTGCTATGTGGCACACAGGAGCTTTCCAAAGACACAAGTGAGGACTGGTGACAAGCTCAGCACACAAATATACAAGGAAGACAAGGGACCCCGGAATTTCTTCCACAGGCACTGCAAAATTTCAAAGCAACAGACTTGGAAGCAGGTCTAGAAACGCAAACGAACAACAAAGCTGTGATCCAGACAGATGGAATTATCTTCAAGGGTTGACCATCTCTAATTACTCTTTAAGAAAAAAAAACCCTTACTAGAGATTTTGTATCCACAATGACAAATTGCTCTTTTCATTCTTCTTTCTCATACTTTAGGGAAACTTGCATTTTATATGTAGTGACTCCCAATATTAATTCAGCTTTAGTGTTTATATTCAAATGATCCCTGTCTTTATCTGGAATGCATCGAATGTGTTTTATCTAAAAGCTCTTCCCTCTTCTTTCTCTTCCATTATGCACGATGCTCTTCCTCAACCCAAATAAAAGACAGCGACAGCAAAATATGATTTGCAATCAGAAAGCATTCATTAACTGAAACTTACTGGGGAGTATACTGTACAGGAGTTTCTAATCAGAAAATTATTCCTGGAAAAGCTGAACCACAGTTCCTCTTCTTATTCCCCACAATTTTTGGTATAGCTTACAACAACCACATTCTTGGCTCAATCACAGAAGACCGAGCTATGTGTTCTCTCTATCACATGCTACCATGATCAATAGTGGAGAACAGGAATGAGAACTTAGCCAAAAAGTGTTTCAAGGAGAAAAAAAAAAAACATCCACAGAAAAAAAGAGGATCAGGACAAAAAAATACAGAAACAGTGTAAAACTTCTTCAAATTAAGTCTTTTTCTACTCACTCCCACTTCTTATGTGGCAATAATATCAAAGCTGACAATAATAAAAACTCCACATTTCTGTGACCAAGATAATTTTCTAATTGCTTTCCTGGCAAGGAGCTCCAGAAGGGCTGTCTACTAAAGGACAGCTCCAGACCCACTGATTTATCTCACACATCTAACATTCAAATGATAGTCATTAAAAAACCCTTAATCTATCATGTTCAATCCAATAGAAGGCTCTCTGGGAGATTCCAACAGAACAAGAAGTTATATACTACAGATCAAGTTAAGAAAAATATATAAACATATTTAATTACAAATTTCTTCACTTGTGCAATACTACCAATCAGCATCATATTGAATGAACTTCTTACAATACTAATATGCTTCGTAGATTTTAACCTTTAACAAGACATTTACTTTTTATCACATTAGAAGATTCAAGTCCTCCCTCCTTCCTTATCAACACCTCAAAGCAAAGTACATACACAGATATATATAGAAATAGATGTAAATATATACACACACAGTTCCTGATATGTGAAGCTAAGACTACAGTTCATGACAGATCATTTGCATTTTCCCAACACATAGATCTGCAGAAAAATACCAAAAATAGCCAAATCAAAAGACTCTGACAGCAATTTAGTGTACCATGGGACATTTAAATCAAGCTAAATCACAAAGAATATCCCCTTGACAATTGGCATATACTACAAATCTATATTTCCCTACCACAGTTTAAATTAAGACCTAAAAATCCAAACTTAACCATGCTAATTATCAGTTTGAAATACCATGAATTCTCTTTTTACATTTGCATTAGTCTTCTGTGCAAAAAAAAGATGTCCCAGGATCATCCTTTGCTTTGTTTTAGCTTTCACTAACCACTGAGGAGTTGTGGTTGAGTGAAATTGGGCACTGCTGCCCACAGTCAAGATTCTGCTATTCTCTGCCCAAGAAAGATGAGTATACCTTAGGTATTTTCCAGGCAAATAGAAACTGCACATTAGAGAAATGGGCTTCTACTGCAAACATTAGTCTTAGTAAGAGAAAAGCATTAGTCTTAGTAAGAGAACAGAGTGTTAAATTGAACAGGAACATGCTGAAAGTAATCAGGGTGGCCTTGATTATATTAATAGATGGACAGCCAGGGGATGACAAAAAAACTCTTAAGGGCTGGATTCAAAATTTGAAGTAAAGCAGTATCTTTCTCTCGATATGCAGCTGTGAGGGGGACAACTTTCAAGATAGCTGAAGAGAAAAGGTATGCCTAAGACCTTGTCCTTTTTTTCCAATTATATGAGTTAGTCTATTGAAAGGTATTACATCTCTTCACAGAACCTGCCCCACCATTACAATTGCAACAGCAAAATTCCCCATCTGTTTCCCCAGAAATATTAAAGTTGAGTGCTTGAATTAAATGTGGATCCTTAATAACTTTAGGCCATTAGTTCAGTATCTTTTGATAAGGGGCATACTGTTTTGCTTCACATTTAGAATACTTGATGAAAAACAGCTAAGTCCCTTGCATTACTCATTTTAGGAGCAATAAAAACCTATACAAGGATTACAATGATACGCTCTACAAAATAATATAAATTATTTTATTTGATGGCCACTTTCATTGGCCAAAATTTGACTATTTAGGTTTCTTCTGATTAAAATATATCTGCAGTTCTTGTAAAGAAAGTTTAACCATGAAAAGGAATGTTAGCCCTGCGAATTCCTCTTCGCAAGCTACTGGTTTCCAATCTTCTTAGCTTTTCTCTAGTCATATTTACAACACTCATTTCTTATTTGGGTTTCTATACTGGAGAAGGATTTCCTACAACGTACAAACAGTTCTTGCAGGACAATCAAATCTTTCTCCACAAACTCTGCCAGGCAGCATGTGCTCACAGCAGAGACTGAAATATGTCCTGATTAGTTCTTGATTGTGGCAATTTCTTATGGGGTCTTCAATACAGCTTAAAAAGCAGATCAATAAAGCTGAAAAACTAAATCAAAAAATTCAAGGGCAAATGGCATACATATGCAGAATCATCAGAAGCCAAGGGGCACACTGCCAAGCCTGCAGAAACCTCTCTAAATAAATAAATAAATAAATAACAGAAAGATACACCACCAGTCAAAAAGCAAGACAGGGGTAACTCAGAAGATAAAGAGTAAAAGAAAGTCAGATAAGTATTTACAATACAGTCAAGAGGGACTTCAGAAGATGTGATTTTTTTTTTAATTTATTTTTCAAATGCGCTGCAAGTCCACTACATGCAAAATCCATGACAGAATATGCTGTCCCACACAGGCCTCCTGCTGTTAGGACATGCACATATGCAACTCACTCATTCAGCAAAGGCATAGATGTTCTCCTCTTGCTTTTCTGCACCATGTTGGCTTGGTTCCTCAGGGAGATCCGGATGAGGGAGGGAGCCAATCGACAGGGTTCACCATCCACTTGCATGGGGATTGACTTGTACGTCAAAAGCGTCACCTCCCGGCACTGGTGCAGCCTCTCTCCATGACCACCCACCTGCAGAGCAGCCTGCAAAACACAAACAAAAAACACAAACAAACAAAAAACCACAAACGAACAACACACCACGCAGGGAAAATAAGATACCTCAGAACAGAGATAGCTGAGGCAAAATGCCACTTTGCTGACAGCATCCATTACACTGTATTCCATACCTAAGCTATTCTAAAAGAGCACAATGAAAGTGTTTTCACCCCAAAACTGCAAAGCAATACACAAAATTTAATAAAGAAAAGTGGTGGGGAACAAACAGATATCTAACCACATGCATTATAGAACTCATGATCTATATACACACATGTGCACACAAATTAATAACTGTGTTCATTCTTAAAGCTTTCAATTTGTTTTGGTTGGTTTGTTTTTACAATTCAGTAATGCTAATAATTATTTGTTCTTTAAAACAACATCCCTAATTAGATATATCTGTGAGACAGAAAAATTATTTCCCCTTCCTGAACAGAATAGTCCTTAATGTGAAGTAGATAAATTTAAAATTTTTATCATGAAAGCTTACACATCAAGTCAACCTCAACATTAGACAGGCTGAAAAGAGCAAGCAGAAAGACATTTTTCAAACAATTAAATACCATGTTTAAGAATTCATTTCAAAGAAGTTAAGCAAGGAAGACAATGAGCAGATCCTTCAAGTTCTAGGCAGACATGTTTGGGCAGAAATGTATTTTTTTTATGACTATGACTATAATGTGACAACTAACTCATCTCTCAGATACAGAAAAAAATCTCATATTAATGCAATGCTAATATAGAACAGCCTAAACACAAGTCAAGGCCTGTGCGCTTAATATTATGGATCAATTGAAAATATTATCAATAATATAATAATGCTTTTTTATAAAGTAGTTCTATCCCTCGGTTTCACAGACCCACTTAGGTACAAGCACATCTGAGAGATATACAAGGCAAGCTGGGATTATATCAATACAATCTAGAGTTACAATTGTTCTGCAGCATCACAACTAAAGTGCACCTGTAGACCCTCAGTTCCCAATTAGGCTTTCTTTAAAGAGAAACAGCAGCTCAAAGGGCCCTACTTCTTAAATTCAGCCCCAACTGAAATTGTTGGTAGCTTTTGAGATTCGTCTAGCCACTTCCATTGACTAGAACTGTGTTAGTGGCAAACACAAAAGTCTCTTCTGACTGAAAATTGTCAGTTTGTACATGCTTAAGAGAATTTTGACAGTATTTTCAAAAACATGCCCTAAACTCTTCACATTTATTCCACAAGACCTACTAGGCTACTAAACAAAATTTTTCTTCTGGGTTATTTCCCTAATCCACTAGACCCATCGAAAAAAAAAATAAAAAAAAAAAATTAAAATAAAAAAACAGGCCAAGTGTTGCGGTTAGTGTTTGTGCTACCCCAGCTTTCAGTTTCATAATCTGGGTAGCAGCTGCTTCCAAAGCCCTCCCTATATTCCAAGTTGGTTTCTCCCTAAATTGTATCCACCCTGCTGTAAACCACTCCCCTTTCTCCTCCCCTTTGCTCTCATTGGAACTGGCTCTGTAAACCACTCTCCTCACTCCTCCCCTAAGGTTATCCCATTGGTTGGCTGTTTGTACCCGCCCACCAGTTTTGGCCTGTATATAAACCACTGCAGAGCTGCTCTCTTGCTTTTGAATTTCTGGATTAAAAGACCTTCTGGAATATCAGGTGGAGAGCATCCGTCAACTCTTTTGCTTTCCTCCCTTACCCTAGTAAAGCTAATCCCACTGTAGAGCCGCAGCTCTGAAGTTCAGCTCCTGGTGAATTTATCCTGGAGTTGTTCCACACACTTTGGCATGACTGCTGGTGTTCTAAAGGAGCTGGCTAAAGACTCCAGTGGTTGCATCAGCCAGGAAATTATCCTTAACCCAGACAAACTTTTAAAGGAAAGATTGACCAAGACTGCCTTTTGCTTACTTTGAAGATTAGATTTGAGTTTCTTTCTGGGGAAATGTCATAGTTTTGATTTGCCAATTTAAATATACTCATTTTTTGTTGTGAGATGGAACTAGGAGCAAAAGCGCAAGGCAGGCCTAAAACTTAAAAGGGTATAAAAAAACTTTATTAACTACACAAAGACAAAGAAAGAAAAAGTAAATCCAAATTAAGATCTTTAGACCACTCTTTCCTTCCCCACCCCAACCTTTATAACAACAAAACAAACATACAAAAAACTATTTCAGTCAGTTCCCAACTTAAATAGTACTTTTTCAGTTCACTTCAGAGAGAGAAGTTTCCTCTTGTCAGGCCATAGGAACTTCTCTACAAGGAGGGAAAAAAACCAGTTCTCTCGTGGTTTCACTTTCATGATTTGCATCCGCCCGGGAAAGAACTTGCAAGTTCTGAAGCTCCTCCCATTTTCACAGTTTTCCTAAAGCTGTGCTTATGGGCCATGTTAAACTTATGGGGTATTTACTTTTAAGAATGAACTGTTCTAAAACAAAAAATTCTCATAATCTCTCTTTCTCTCTGTCCATGCTTCATCTCCAGAAATAGAGATCCTCTTTTCTCCTCAGGGCGAAGGATTCTTAACACAGATGCCTGTGATTACCAATCTTTCAAATGGAACATCTCTAACCCCCCATGTTTTTCTCCATGGTTTATAGGAATGTTCAATGCAATATCAGTTCATCCCTACAATCTTACAAAAGGATTTTCAGCCATCTTCACAGCATTTCCTCATTCTCCTTCCATCTAAAGAAACTTAGCACTTTTATTTTTCCCTTCTCACTCCGAGGAGGATTGAAAAGTCTGCAAGTCTTATCTGAGCATTGAAAGAGTTAAGATCTTACATGGGGAAAGCAAGGCTGCAATGCCAGAGCTGTGCCAGGATCTCGGAAAACCTCAGGCCGCGCTGGAAAGGGGAAGGAGGGGGAGCGGCTGGGATCTCAATCAGCCTACCAGGGGCTCAACAGCAGCAGTCACAGCCACGGCCACCCCTCCTCTCTGTCCGGCCATGCCAGCTCCCCAGATAGGGGGCCCAGCCCTGTGCCCCTGCCAGGCCCGCAGGCCTGCAGTGGAGCAAGGCCCAGGCCCTGTTACCTGCACTGCTGCCAGAAGAGAAAGAGAGCTTTTTTCCAGGTTACCTCCTTCAAAATGTGTGTTCACAGAGTGAACTAACTTCTCCAATTGGTTCCTGAGGCTGTCAATAACCAAACCAGCCTCCAATTGGTCCCATCAACTCACTGAGGAAGTTATCATAGAGAAAACCTCTCTCTGGGTTTGTCCTCCCCAGGTGAAACCAGCACATAAAACAAGCACCATTATCGTGGGTATTTACTGAAAGTGATAGAGACTGAGGGCAGGTCATACAACACGGGAGTTTAGCTAAAACAGGCTTATCCACCTTTGTTTTAAACTAGCTTACATGAGACAGCAGCAACAAAGGCCTACAGGTATGGAGCTAAGTGTGAGCTATACAAACTTGCCAGGAAGTCCAGCTGTGGGCCTTCTGCTGGCCACACTAAGCCCAAGCTGCCGTACCTTAGGTAGGTTGGTGCGAGCATGGGGATAATTGCCAGCTCTGGCTGCATTTAACCACCCCCTGAAGACACTGTCATAGTGCCTGACCACTGCCTTAGCAGGACACCAGGGTATTTACAGCCAGATTGCTTTTATGGTAACTCAGTTTTAGTTCACTTTAAGGACAGCATTGAAAGAAAGTGCACTGTAGTTCACTTTAAGGACAGCATTGAAAGAGTGCACTGACAAATTTGTTGGCTGAATTTCCTTTTCCTAGCAGAATAAAAAGGAGAGATAAAATTCATGCAAGAAATGCTAATAAAGTTTTCCACAGCTATTTCTAAAGTTTCACAAGATTTTTGGCAAGCACGGAAACTGTATGTGCATATATAACTTTATATAATAATATATATATATAACTTTATAATTTTAATAATATATACATAACTTTAATAATTTATATGACTTTATATAATAATTCATATTTATATACCAGCCATATTTATATACCAGACTCTAATGCCATAAATTGAAACATACAAAACATGCAAAAGTTAAAAAGAAAGAGGAGTGTTTATTTGATCATAAAAAAATTCCACAGTAAAATCATGACTTCATGCTCTTATCATACTGTTCTTACTGTAATAATCTTGCCATCTAACTTTGAAGCACTGTATGTGAAAATCAGCCATATTTTGCACGTAACACTTTTTGTTATTAAATAACTCTTCACTTATTAGAAAAGAACAATTTGACTTTGCCATTTAACAGCAAAGCAGGCTTTGGCTTTATCTGACTATGAGGAAAGACATTTGTGCTTCAGTAACAAGAAATATTTTGCACTCTGCTGTGTTGCCCACAGGGCTGACCCAGCCTGGCACCAGCCCCATGCACTCACCAGCGAGGCCATGGTGAACCCAATGACTTCAATGTAGCCATCGTCGTGACGCTGGGGCTCAAAGTCTCTGTGGTCACCAGGGTTCCCCCAGGGCATTGTGCCAGCACAATACCTACAGAGAGAGGTTTGGAGAGCGAGCTGGAGAAAGCAGCTTGCCCTGATGGGTCCTGACTAGCAGCCTTTGGGCCTGTTCTCTTTGTTCCCAATCTGATACAACACCCTCAGATGTATTCATCATAAACTTTATCAGGTTCCTCTCTGAGAGGAAAATGGGGAAACACCAGGAAATAGGTCATAGAGCAGCAGCACTCTTTTCTCCCTATTTGCTTTGGTTCCTGCTGTTATGCTTTGAGCCATAAAGCTGTTTTGCCCCTCTTTCCTTTCTCCCTGCTAGCTCAGCAGTTCTAACAGCACAAATAATGCAAAACGTTGCATAGTTTGAGGAGGCAGGGAGACATAAGAAGCAGGAACAGATACAGCAGTGACATCTCTCTTTTCTACCATCAAAGAATAGATGTAAAAGTGATCTAAAAGTGATAGAAGGGAGAACTTTGGAGAGGTGACACCAAGTAGAAGCTTGCAGTGCAGGGCTCAAAAATTAAGTGCTTGGGAGTGCCTGTGGAGCAAAGTAGGAGGCTGTCTAAAGCAATGGTCTCCAAAGTGGGGTACATGCAAGAAAAATCCACAACTGATAAGACAATTAGAGTGTATAGAGAAAAATATTACTTTTACTTTCAATAAGAAAGCAAACATTAAAAACAAACATTAAAATAAGTATTTGTTTCATCTTTATGACATTCTTTCTTAATTCATATTTGTGCATGCTTTATATTGCTTGTAATACTAGTATAAAGGTACGTGTATATAATTTATAAATATACATATATTGGGGTGGTGCTTAAAAGCTTTTTACTGATAGAAATGCACAATTAAGTTTGGAGACTACTGTTCTAGAGAGCAGGAGATCAACAACTTTTGATAATTCAGCTATATTTTTATTAAGGACACATTGTAATATGTTAAAAATTATGACTTCTTCCAGCAGTTTGGTATTCCTTAACTGGTAAAATATTTATCCTTCCCCTCTCTCCATTTCTGTCCCCTTCTACCCCTCTCCTTTTTTTCACACTTTGATTCTAATTAAGCAGAAGACCACATATCGGTCCCTTTACTACCCTGTTTGCAGGTTAGATCCGCAGCTTTTCAAAGTGTGTTTGTTAAGCATTTCTACTGTATCAGGATATTCAACTTTTTAAAGAATGGTTTTGCTGCACCCTGAACTCTGATGCCATTCTGCACAGCTCATTAACAGCATTATAAGCAGCCAGCTCTCAACAAGGTAGCCCAGAGGCAAAATGCTTCCTGCATATTCACCCAGCCTAGGACAACTAGTAGGTGTCTTTTGAAAATTATTGTTATTTTTCTTGTATAACTTCAAGAATCTGTCTTGAGCTTACCTGGGTATGTTTAAAAACACTATACACTGGAACTTCAGCTCCTGGATCTTTGGAGTCAGGTCTGTACCATCACACTACAAAGCGAAAGTGACAGATCACAGAGGAATTGCCGAATGGAGCCACAGACAAGAGAAGTGTTGCTGCTTTGTAACAACTTTCCAAGACTTTCCTTGGAATGTGTTGCAAATGTCATGCTCAAAACTGAAACATAACAGAGCCATTAAACTCTCACCTCACTCTCTCTCCAAACCTCCACCTCCACCCCCTTCCCACAATACTATGGCACAATTTTTTATACTTACCACAACTTTAACATGCTTGGATAAATCTCTTGAGCTTCTTTGCAGAAAGTCTGTAAAGGCTGCCTGCAGCAGAAATAAGTGCAGGAATTGTCAACACTGCCTCTCTTTTTTTTCTCAGTTCTTGTCCATCCACAGAGCTAATTACCAAAATGCCATCCTTTGATCAAACTTACTCTCTCAGAATACTTGATTTGATTTTATTGTTTTAAATTGTGATACTTCTCCTTTTGAGAGCTTAACTGAAAAAACAGCCTTGGAAACCCAAGTGCAATGGTATCCTGGACCATTAAACTCAAATTCTTGCTCACATATTTGTTTCCATGTTTAAGGCACATGGGTACGGTGGGTGTCATCATCCAGAAATACATTATATGTCATTCATTATCAAACTCGTGTTTGCTCTTAATGGCTTTAGAATAAAGTCCATTTGCCTCCTGAACGCACAAGTAGGTAATTATATGTCCATATTCACCTATCATTAATCACTCCAAATATCTGATTTGTGCCCTGCACTCACCATGACCTTACATCCAAGACTGCTCCTCAAAGCTACAAATATACAGGCCAAAACTTTGGGAATTCCTCTAGGAAAGTCAGTATCAATGCCTTTTCCAAACGCTGAAAGAAGCAGAGTAGTGCCTTGAGAAGCTTTTGAACCAGAAGCAGAGGGACCAAGATATGACTAGGACCATGTCCAAAGGAGTAGCACTTTTCTCATCTGCTCAGCTCTGCATAATAAAAGTATCACAGGCTCTTTTCTACAGACACCTGTGTGTGGCACTGCCAGAAACAGCATGTGTGCACTTGAAATTGTGACAGGCAGAATGAACTGGCATGAGCTCCTGATGTGAGAAAGTGAGGGGGAAGGTAATTAAGAAGACATTCAAGGAACTAAGTTAACATCATTCTGTAAGACAAAAGAGAAACAAATCTGTACTCACCCCTGCATAAAACATTTTATTTCTAAATCGGCTGTTGAATTTCTCTGGATTTGCTTCTGTGAAAGGATGAAAAATAGAAGTATGAACACCCTAATAAAACAAGTAGACTTCATTATACCTTCACATTCCCTGCCAGCACTACAGTCCTTTCACTGTATCACTCATAGAAAATATTAACATAAATATGTTTTCCATGTGTGAGTCGCCCATCTGTGCCTTTCTCTGCTATCAGATTTCCGACATTGATATTGAATCCTTCCCTGTTCTTGTTGAGAGTGGAAATAGAGGGCAACATGAGCAAAGAGGTAACAAGAATTCAATCAGTTAACAACTTTCAGACTATTCATCTTATGATCCCTCCATAGAATTTGTACAATTTCTAACAATGGAGAACAAATCTGTAAGAATTATTAGAAATGTATGAAACAATAACCCATGCTTTCAACCAGAAGTAAAGCATTAGTAAATTACAAGATGAAACAGCCCCAAAATTCTGATGTGTTAAAGAGTTATTAAGGAATAGACATTTCTACACAAAGATTTCTGCAGGAAAAAAAATAATTGGTTACTCTAAAACCTATTTAGAAAGCTGTTTCATTTTGATTAGACTCCAAGTCATGGAGAATTTTAAGTCTAGTAGTAATGTACATCTAATGGTTAATTATTCTCACTCTTAATGTAAATGTGGCAGTTTCCAATCTTGAAATTTTCAGTCTTCAACTGCCAACTGCTAATCTTGTTATACTTCTCTGTCAGATTAAAGAGCCTTCAACTATCATTTATCTTCTCCTCGAGTAAATACTTGTAGGCAGTGATTAAATTGCCTCTTAACCTTCTTTCCAATAAGCTAAATGGAGTTCCCTTAATCTCCCAATATAAGGCACATTTCCCAGCATACAGTTCATTCTCGAGCCTCCATGGAAACTGCTTTCCTTGTTTGTGGCATCTGGAGATTCCAGGAGCAGCCCTTCTGACCCTGTATTCAGTGTTAGTGACAACTACTCACCCTGGTTCATTGATTCTCTGCTGAAAACATCAAACTACCAAGGCAGTCCTTCTGGTATCACATTAGTGTGGACACATCCAAATTACCTCTCAAATGACCACTTAAAACAATACTTCTAGTTCTCTTGAAAGCCACTACATCGCACAAAATACAGCTCCATTTTGTAAGAATGAGCTGCTTGAGGTTTCTGATTTGCTTGCTGGCTCAGTTACTGTATCTGCTGCTGTGTCACAGGTGACTCAAACTCAGTCAGGGCCACTTCTACTTCAAACAATGAATTTAATTGCATAAGTCAATCTCATCTCACTTATTGAGCACACAGCTCTTTGCAGAGAGTCTCAACACCTCGTGCTAAGCAGCAGAAGGCTTCTGAAGGCTTAGTGCCTGTGCATTCTCTCATATGAGTATCCCCAATGGATACTCACACCACAGCACAGGACCTTACCTGGTTCTTACAACAAATACTCCCCCATAACTAAAGCCCCAGTTTAGAACAAGAAAGGAATCTTTCTGATGTCAGGGACTCAGCAGTCTCTCAACCTACTGGTCCTACTTCTGCCAACAGAGATGAGCACAGGTAGGGAGGAAGGACTCTGTGATGTAAAATAGAGCCTTAAGTTGATTAGCATGCACCTTTGATTGTAGGAGTAAATTATTGAGTGCATATCCAAGGCTCACTGCACCCTCACCATTCCTAAACCATCAAGGAAGTAGAAAATGGAATGTGTTAGACTCTGTCTGTGTGTAGTGGGGGAGTTTCTTGCAAACAAACAATTCTGCACAACTGAGGGATCAAACAGCCTGTCAGCAGGGATAAAGTAAATTGCATCTTCCATACTCTACCAAAGCATAAGGATACCAATGGAGGAAGTTGGAAAGTGTTGTGGTTTGTTATGTTAATTGTTAAGTTAAGTTGTACAATGGTTCATCCCCGTATTACTTCCCCCTCAGTTCTAGTTTGTGGTTTCTCCCCTTCCCGCCCTTGGCCCTATCCATCACCCTTGGCCCCTCCCAAGTTTCCAGATTCTTCCCTGCCTATCACCCAGAGTCCTTCCCCTGGAGTTGTCAGTCATTGTAAACCCCTCCTCTTATTCTAGAAAGTTCCCTGCTTGTCAGACCTGTTGAAACCTCCTAGTGGTTGAAACTGAGTGTTACCGCCTATGTTTGTTGTTATTGGTCCTTGGTATCTGTAACCCCACCCATTGTAACGCCCCTAGTCTACCCTTATTGGTTATGCTTTGTACCCTCCCACGGGGGAGGGACCCCTATTTAAGTTGCTGCAAAGCCATTTTTGTTGCCTTTTGCGTCTCCTCCTTCTCCCGGTTGGACCCTTCCCTGCTTCGCTCCCAATAAAACCCTTTCCTGGACACGTGGAAGGCCTCTCCTGCACTCTTTACTCTCCTTCGGACCGGCGCTGGTGTTAGCGTGAGCTGCAGAGCTCACACCCCGATCTCAGGTACACTACTTCCTGAGACGGGGCCACTCACGGCACGGGCTCGCCCTGGTGAGCTAGCTGGGCAGTCCTAGGCTGAAGTGGACAATTCGGCGGGCTGTGTCAGGAAAGAGCCCCTACTCAGAACACTTCCCAAAGAAGCAGAGCTAAATACATTAGACTTGCATCCAACCCTCAAGCCTCAATCTGATTAGTCACATGAAAAGTGTAGAGGTTGCCATAGAAAAGGCCACATTAATATATAGATTCCTCTGGGACACTGCAACCACTGCTTATTTTAAATATAACAGCTGACCAATCTCTACCACATAAAGTGTCATGCTAGGCTGAAAGCTCATAACAATTTACCTTATTTTGGTTTGCAGACATGGTATTCATTTGTTTTAATACTATATGTGATTACAATAGCTCCACATAAGCAAATGCATACAGCCACTTACCTCAAGAGCACAAATGCTATAGCTGTAAAAGTGCTTTACATTTTGCTACTGTTGCTAAGAATTTCTCTGGATTGTCATCAGTGGTAAATAAGATCATAACCTGCTTTGCATTGCTTAATTCACCGAGCCACGGGATTCTTTGGGCTGCAAGGAGCCTTTAAGGTCCTTCTACTCCAACCCTCTGCAATGGGCAGGGACATCTTCACCTAGATCAGGTTGCTCAGAGCTTCATTCAACCCAGCTTTGAACATTTCCAGGCATGGGGCATCCACCACCTCTCCAGGCAACCTGTGACAGTGTTTTACCACCCTCATTGTTAAAAACTTCTTCCTTATATCTAGTCCTAATTTACATTCTTTTTGCTTAAAACCGTTATCCCTTGTCCTATTGAAACAGGACTCATTTTTCTTATAAATCCCTTACAAATACTGAAAGGCTATAAGTGCTCCCAGGAACCTTTTCTTCTCCAGGCAGAACAACCCCAATTCCACATGAAAAACAATACAACCCACACACCAGCAACACCTCCAAGGCTATAAGCTTTCCTGTTCTAAAATACACAGAATTCACTTCATATATTTTAGCATTTGAGAAGGCAAGGATGACACCAGCAGTGAAGACTTGTGCTACAAGAAGCTCTCCTGGCCATTCATATTCCGACACACAGCTTGCTCTGCCAAGTGCTTTTTCACCTGTGTAAATTTTTAAAACACTGGCATGTCTGGAATAACATTCATCCTTTATAGGGCTCCATAACTTCATTATTAAATAATGCCTCCATTAAATGAGACAGTAGCAATGCATTTAATCTATACAGTATATTCACAGTCACATCTGCAATGCAGAGTGACATACACTCAATAAAAAAAATGCATACAGCTGTCATAATTTCATTCCTGTACCCTTTTGTGGCCCCTCATTATTATTCCTAAAGCTTGAAGCAGTCTTAAATGTCATAAAATATGAATTAGCTCATTCCATCATGTATCCTGCTCTTTATTTAGCCTGGCATTAGAGTGCTATCTTTTCATCTTGAAATGACATTCTGATAGTATGACAGTGAATATAAGGAAGGCTGTGTTTCAGAAAAAATACCTGCATGTGAAGCTGGATTGACCAAAAGTTGAAGGCAGACACCTGAGCAAGGTTTGTTTCTACAAGCACACCTACCTAAACCATATAAATAGAGCCTCTCCTATCAGTGCAGCCATTCATTTCAGTCCTTAAGCCACATGTCAATCTGTACAGGGTGGCATAACTGCCACTGGCAAGGGGACAGATAAGGTACTACAACTGCTCAGATTCCTGACACTTCTTCAGACATTAAATCCTTTAATTTGCAGAGCGACACTCTGGGTCTGTACCAAGTTCAGGGATGTTATGCTATACTGATCCAGATGTAACAGCTGTTCAGTTTGAGAACACAATTATATTCCTGCTACTTCCAGTCTTGTGGCTCTTCTCTTCCCTCCACTTCCACACTCACACCTGACTTATATATTATCTCCTTTACAAGATCTAGCACTTTACAAAGCTTCACTTTTAGCCCTTTTCCTCCTGTAAATTACAGTCTTCTTTGTACTTTGTACTTTTTTCATTTCTTAATCCTGAAGTCCCTCAGAAACTCATCACTATTTCTTCTTGTATGTATCTTAAGGATTTATGTTCTAACTTTACTTCTGAACTGTAAGAACATAATGTTAAATCGAACTCTATTTCTAATTAATAAAATAAATGCCACAAGGCTAAGGAAATCTATTACCTCTGGATTCATGGAACTCCAGCGTAACGTGTGCATCAAATCCAAGACTGAAGTAATTATTGAAGACATTGAGGGGAAGCTGTAATTAGATAATAAAAAGAGACATAAAAACAACATGAATGGAACATTTCTCGACACACCAGGGTTTAACTATTTAAACTTGGCTCATCATGGAAACCTACTAAGAACAGAGTGGAACATATCAGGGAAATGTAAGCAGAAGGTTGTTCTGAAGGTTCGTAATGGCTTGTGGAAAATGATTGGATACAAGAGCCCAAAGAACACAAATAGACCTGTGGTGCTTTATGATCATATATGTGTCTGTGTTAACACATCAAAGGGTTCCTTATGTTGTCATTAAGATTTCCCATAAGACTGCACCACTTAAGATATCACCAACACAAAGGTTTTCAAAGGTTTTGCTGGCTCTTCAAGCTCAGCATGACAAATGAAACTCCAGCTGTGTTCTTCTCCCTTCATATATAACCAGGAGCAATCCAAGTCCCAGAGAAGAAGCCCTAATCCTATTGAGGATGCATGAAGGCAGGCAGGCACAAATCTTGTTTCACACACCCAGCTGGGCTATAGAGAAGCAACTGTAGCATCCAATAGTTAAGCTGGAATTTATAACTGAGAAGAGGAAAATGGTTCACAGAATCGGGAGGTTTTTTTTTAGTTTTGTAGTATTTTCAACATCTCCAGCCCAAATTATGCATTCCTGTGTGAATTCCTCACAAAAATTTTCCTGTTCTTCAACTACCAAGTTACACTGGTGGAGATTACGTGGAGACCCACACACAAAGAAGTTAAGTACAAAAATACACTACACCTTGCTGTAAACTAGGAAACAGCCACTATCCACTAGTAAAATCCTAAGGAATAAAATTTTACATCCTTTTTTTAGCTTTGTCTAATTAGGGAATGGGTGGTAGCCACAGGGTTGCTTCTCCTACAACTAGAGAAACACAGCAATGATCTTTCTGATAAAATGCTAGGGATTTTTTTCCAGGATTTAATCTTTGACATAAATGTTCAATGCCAGGGTGTTTCAAACAACAAATAAATGCCTTTCACACAACTCTGGAATCACTGACACATGAAAAGAATCAAAGAGATGCAAATAGAAAATTAAAAAGTTGCAGAACTCCCCACCCATGCTGCTTAAAGTATAGCCCAAAGAGGTTGATAAGCATTCAGTAGTTTCCATGGGAAAAAGCAGCCTCTAACCTTACGTGCCCCATCCTCCAGCTCATCCTGGGGCAAATCAGGGTTGCGCTCAACCTGAAGATTCCAGCGGTCCAGCTGGACAATGGTTCCATCTTCTACATGGCACAAGATCTTAGACACAGGCTCATCTGTGTAACCCTGACAGCAGAGTGACCAGAATATCAGCCACAGATGGTGAAAATAAATCACGTTACTCACCAATTACCTGACAGACTTCCCTCCTTATACACATGCCTAAGATCCTCAATAAATTTTTGATCGAACATTTTAACAAGCTACTATGGAGATGCACAAGTCTAGGGCAGGCAAAGTAAGGCCATAAGGAGAGGAATTCAAAGTACATTTGCCTTTCCTGGAATAAGTCCAGTACTGTTGTAAAGGATAAACAAAGAGAAAGTTTAAATTATGCTTAAATTAGAAGCCTGTTTACTGTTCTTGATACTTGGCCTGAAATACCAGATACATCTACATACATTTTTATTGCAAAAACATCATTAGTAATTCAAAATCCCAGACTGCAAATTGAAGCAAACCATTCTGCCAGACTGAAACAGACCTTGGACACAGTCCTGCCTGCTATTTTAGCCAAAAGTTTCACCCCACACAAGTAATCTGAGCAGCAAGTTGAGAACCTCCATGTAAGGGTACCCCAGCCAGTCCTTACCCCACCCCAGTTGAGGGTGCGGGCAAGGTCATTCCCAGTGCCAAGTGGAAGGACAGCCACAGGAGGTGGGGGGCTGAGTTGCAGCTCATCAAGGATGGACAGGATCCAGCCCACCTATAAAAAGGGAAATTAAGAGGACCATCGGGAACATTAAAGGGGAAAAGACATATTTTGATCATATCATATTCTTTTTCACAGAGAAGATCAAGTAAAAGAAATTTTAAAATGAATGAAGAATACTATGGACAATTCAAGATAATTTTTTTTTAAAAATTACCATTATGTCAAAAGATACTCAACCTTTGACAAACAGCTATGAAAGAAAATGAGAGACACATTAAAACAGCACAGTGTCTCAGAACTTGCCCTGCCAAGCATGGACTTGCTCACAAGCCTCCCTTTCCCAAAAAGACCTTAGTGCTGATTTATTTCACTCAGTTCAAGGCATTATATCTACATATATACAATATACAGATATGCACACACATACATGTCTAATAAAAGAATAAAAGACTAGGCTAAAAGACAGACTCCGGCTCAGGGTTGGAGGCTTTGGATTGGAACAATGACTCTTTGTCTTTTGTATTCTAAACTATTTGTTCTTTCAGAGAGCTTTTTCTATGTTTCTTCTGGACTACAGAAAGCTTTCAAATAGAAATCTAGCCAGAAGGAACAAATTACTGTAAATTATCTTGTTTTCATTAAATGGTAATTTTCAAAGGGGAGAGCTAAAGATGTTATCAAACTTTTGGTAACTGAAATTCTTGCTGCAAAAACAAAGGACTCTTTCTTAAACTACTTCTCACTTAAAAAAAGAAAACAAGGTGAAGAACCTGTGCTGCATTTCTAGATAAAGAATTAATAAAAATTAACAGAAGATTTTTTTTCCTGTTGCCAGTTTTCAAAGATGCAGTTTCTATTGCAAGAGTGAATTTTTAAACAGGACAGAAAACCAAAATCCTGGCTACAGCTGGACTGAATTTTTCTTGCCCCAACTAATATTACTGAGGTGTCAATATATTCTCAAACCAAATGAGTATAGCACTGTAGCTTCAAAAAAAGCAGCCAGCATAACATGGCCATCAGGAAAAATAGCTGGAGTTTGAAAGACTGTAGAGGGGGTGCCCTGATAAGTACAGAAACCACCAATCTATTTAGTATTTTATGGTATTTCTTTCTCCAAGTCTATTCAAAAATTAATTTTGCACAAATGGCATTTATCAGACAGCTATTTATCATAACCAATTGTCCAGTTATTAAAGCATTCATCTGGAATGCGATCTCCTATTCCAGTTCATTGTCTGACAACAGCCATCTCAAGTACTTATAGCTCTCATGACCTTGGATGTCATAAAAAATACTGAGGTCTTTAAAGGGATTTTCAGAGGTAAGTAATCGTCTCTCTTTCAAAATATCTATACTTCTGCACTGATAACAGGAGACAGAATAAAAAGTCAAGATAACATCAGTACAGCCAGAACTTCTTAAAGAAGTTGGTCATTGTCACTGCCACTGACTTAATCCACACATCTGTGCTTCAGCCTCCCACTGCTACAGGTAACATCAAAATACCCACCACTTTTGTAAATGCTTTTAACTGATGAACAGAAATGTCAAATTTCAATTTATAAGTACAACACTGCTATTTAACTTGAGGTCAATTCTAAACCTTGTACATCATTTGCACAATCCAGGATGACACATACTATCATTTCCCTGTAAACAGAAAGCTCCTGATTGCTTTGAAAGCAAAGCTTTCCACTCCTGCCCTGAAGTGACGATGGAAAAGTTACAATAAGTTCTGATTCACCTCAATAACGAGAGGTAACATCTGGTCTCGTTGCATATTCATTAAGTCCATTTGAGCAAGATTTTTCATTTCTAGATGTAATGGCTTTGGGAATAACTAGATATTAATTTGTTTCAAACGGAGCAGCAGCAAAGGTAATACTGGAGTGCTGCTCATACTAATGAGAAGGTGCTGCCACCTCTCGCTCGCACAGTTCAGCAAAGGGAAATAGGATGGCCCACCTCAATGTAGTTGTAGTCTTTTCTCCTTTAATATCTTCATCTTTTTTCCCCCTTCCTCAGATGGGAAAGAAAAGAGACGGAAACACTTTTTCTCAGCTGATGCGACCTGCTAAAGGACTGTCTTTCATGTTTCTTAAGGAAAGTTCATCATTCAGTAACAGTCATGTCTTACTTTCCCATGTACCAGCAAGGCAGTAGTCTTATCACTGATTTTTTTTCTTAATTCTTGCAGGGGAAGCATTGATATTAATAACCCTACAGCTGGGGTTTTAAAATAACCCACAGAACCTGAAAAAATTCCCCCAGAAATTCAAGCAGAGACAAATTAAGAGAGGGGATTCAGCTCTCTACAAAATAAACCAACCACCTTTCCTTGCCCTAAACATCTACATAGATATGTTCTGTCCAATCACTGCATCTAGTGAGTAGTAATGCATTTTCCTTACCATACTTACTGTTAAAATTGCCATCAAATGCATGCTGGGGATCTGAGCCCCCTAGAGATCAAAGGTCAGTTTTTCAACTGTATTTAACACTCAGTGGCACAGACTAAGATTTAAAATATTTTCAAGTACTAGAAAGAGAATGCAGGTATAATAAGTCCATTACCACTCATGACCTTCAGAGTTTTTCTTCAAATGAAGGCACCCAAATCCTTTAATGGCCTGACACTATTCACTTACCCAAGAACATGGAAATTCTGTTGTAAAGAAAAGTACTGAACCTGGATCTGCCAGGATCTAGCAGGAAGGAGCAGAAGTTAAGATTTAATGGGTACCAGACACTAAGTTAACCTTCTAGACCCTCAGATCTAATGTATATACTGAGAGAAGACCAGCAAAATTAGTCTTTATCCCTTTAAAGCTGTACAAAACCTTTATGCATAAAGGAAAGAGGACTTTGGACATGAGAATCTGGCCCCATATCTATACAGGCCAGGCCACATAGAAAATTGAAAAACAAATATTAGATTTCACAAGTGTAAGATATGTTATCTCTCTGTGCCTCTGCAGACAGCGTAACTTGGGAAACCCACCACTGTGAGGAGTTTAATCTCTTGGCCAAAGACCAAGGTCCCTGCCACCTACCGTCCCATCCCCACCACATGCCAGGATCCTCAGGTTTGGCACTTTTCTGTACAGCTCCAGCCTGCCCAGGGAGGGAAAGGGGGAAAAAAAGGAGAAAAATGTAAGAACAGCAAAGCAGACATTTTTCATGCATTTTGCTGAGTGACAGTGTAACCACCACTTACTGTATTTTCAAATATTCGTTACTAAGAATATGAGTGGAGGTGGAAATGCAAAACCACTAGGATGTGAAATGGGACCTTCCTCCATGTTAGGCAGCACCTGCTGACAAGTGTTTGATCAATTTAGCATCTTCCCAGATTTTCATATTCCCTCTAGGGAGGTCAAAATCTTTCATTTTCTCTTACCCTAAAGCAAACAAATTTAAACACTGAGGTTTTAAAACAGTATTTAATGTTCTTCATCATGACTTGTTGAGCTACTATTTCTCAGTCGTGTAAAATGTGACAGCTTCTTCAACTAGTGACTGTATTTTAACACCACCAGAAGGCAAGAATATGTAATAGTGTTCTTTCTCTGGATATGTGATTTAAATATCAACAGGAGAGACCAAAATAAGTACCCATTGAAGACCTGCTCCTTCAGTTGCACCCTTCAGAAAGCCATAATGAAATATTTTCTAACAAAGGGGGGAAAATTCACATGTAGAGAGCTGAGTGACCAGAGGACTTAACCATCCTTTTCCCCATTATACAGCTCTGAAAAAATGTATGTCTAACTTAAAGCTTCTAAACATTATGAGAGAACAGCAGTGTAGGTGTTTCTGCAGAAAAATAAAAAGTTTGGGTGCCTTGAATAATAACCACTTGGACTGTTCTTCTACAGGCAAATACTTGATTTTACATTATTGCTGTAAAATATTTACAGTAATAATATTTACAAAAACATAGAAAACAAATTTACAAAATGTGAAAGTAGTTCTGAACAGACAGTTAAGTAAAGCCAGTATCTCCATGTCCAGTATCACACATGGATGGTTTCTTAGCCCTTGGCAGCAAGAATCAGCCCTTTAAAGAGAGGTACTCTCTCCCTTGGAAGAGGTTTGCACTTCAATTATTGCCTGGCTAAGCTGAATTAGTTACTCAGTGAACAGGGACAGCTGCACAGTGTTGTCATGTGGCAGACTTGAGGCACCTCTCTCCACTGGAATGCTCTTTCAAAAGGGAATGGTCAGGCACTGGTATCCTCAGTAAGCCTTGGAGCCACCTGGACCTGGCTCTGTCTGTTCGCGGGGGCACCTCCTAATCTCTTCTCACCAAAGCCTCCACTGCAGCCTTTCTCCTTGCTACCAAAACCTGGATATGTAAACCTCACATGGTCACTAATCCAGCCAAGTTAGATCTTTTCCTGTTTTCCTGACCAGACCAGAAACAGGGTGCACAGCAATGAAGTCTCCAGTACTTACGCATCTCTCGGCCCTTCCTGAGAGAGATCAAAGACCTGGCGTGGATTCAAATACCACATAAACATTTGGAGAACCTTGGTGCCCTGGCAAGAGAGAAATCAAAGGAAGGGAAGTTATGAGCAGCTTAATGATTATTGGAAATAATAGTGTGCATTATTCGCTACATTTGAACTGCTTTTGTTTTTTTCTGTACTTTATAAAGCAAACATAAAACAAGAAGACAAACTAAAAAGTGGCATAGCAAAGGACTGCTCGGTAGAATAGCAATCCAGGACGAGGTGCGCATGCAGGCATATAGACCAGTTTCAACAGCACAGATCACTAATGGTCCATAAGAACAGGCATTTGGGGTCAGATCAAAGGTTCATCTCCCACAGCAACCTGTTCTCCTGCTTCTCATCACCTGCAACAAGAGGAAACCTCTGTTATCCCACCTCACCCTCAGCTATCCATGACAGCAAGGAGTTGAACGAGATTGTAGCCAAAGACTCCATCATACTGGACAGTGTGCTGCCCAATGTCCAAGCAGTGGCAGTGCTCTGGCCTCCACCATCACCACGATGATCATTCATAATTGTAACCTCTATCATCTAATGAAGCAGGAGTCAAGGACTTTGTGGGGTACAGCTTCCCCAATGGTCCCTCACTCAGTGCAGTGTGGCCAGCCCATCACCTAAAGGTATAATTTCTGTTTTCTCAAACTCTGGGGTTCATATTCCCACGCAAATTCCTTTTTTCCAGACACAAAGTGACAGGATCTCTTACTAGCAGCAGAGAACTAAGAACTCTATGGGCTGAGCTTGTACTCTAATTCAAGAATGCCTTTCAGACATGGCCTGGGGGCACACATCAGGAATTTTCCATAGCTCTCCCTTCCTAGGGATGGCTCTTCTGCCAGACACCTTCCCTGAAGTGAAGAACCAAGAATAGTAGTCATACTACCTGGGGAAAGGTATAAGAAGAGAGAAAATAATTGTGATGCTTGCCATAAGCATGCTTCCAGTCTCAGCTGTGTGCAGTTCATAGAACACTTGAACCAGAGGGAGGTACAGGACTCATGGTTTTCACTTCCAAATATCTCCTCCAGCCTGTGTAAATGTTTAGCATCCACAACATCCAATTGCAAGAAGTTTTTCACTGAACTACAGACTGTGAGAAAAACCAGCTTTTTCCTTTTGTTTTGAATCAGTCTAAACAGTTTCATTTGATATGCTCCCTAATTCTAACAGAGGAGAAAATGAGCAGTTCTGTGCTACTCTCCATGCTCTATAGGCCTCTGTTGTATCTTACACCAACCTTTTCTATTACAAGGCCCTGTTTATCAAAAGGCACTCAGATTCTTTGATATTCAAAAAGTGGCAGAACCAGGAAAATATTCACTTGGGTAAGTATTAATTCCAAGAATCCAAAGGAAGGAGTCTGCTGCATTTTAGTCACTGAAACTTGCTCACTGTGGTACAGTACAAGACCACTAATGATTTGTTTTAGATTCCATAGGAATATGTCATTTCACATTCAGTAATTTCAACAGCCTTTCCTAGCAATGTTAAACCACTTTTTGGATAAAGGTAAGTCTAAAACTTCAGAGGAAACCTAAATTTTCTGTGGAAAGATGAAATCTGAAAACCTCCAAACTTTTCGATTCCTTTCAAGAATCTGAAGATAGGAATACAACCACGCAAATACTCAAATATCCATTCCACTCATCCAACTCTACTGAAGTAGAAAGGCCATTCCACAGCAAGGACCTCTTCTGAGGAAGGTCTTCAGGCTTCTTCAGGCATAGAGTCCTTTCTATCTGACTGGCCAAGAAATAGTGTCATTTGCAGAAACCTTGCAATTAAACTTAAACTTTGCAATCCAGACCCAGCTGATACTCTTACCTGATTCCCTCCACTTTTTGGATTGACAAAAACCAGTAGTGGCTTCATGAGTGGAGAGGAGATAGGCTTTATCACAAAAGGCCGGCCCTTGTTATCCTGAGAAACAGAAGTAAGAAACAGCTTTAGTACAAGTTAGCACACACAGAAGACCCAACCTAGTCCTGACAAAAGTACCTCAGGTACTGGAAATAGTACAGCCATGTCAATGTGCACCCAGCTGAAAGCAATTTATCCAGCTGAGACAACAAAATAAAATAAGAGGTGGAAAATACCATTTCAGGGTAGCACACAACTATCTCAAAATACTTTCAAGATTATTTTTGACCCTATTCCCTGCAATTATTCACACAACACCAATAATGTATCAGATACAGTGTTATCTCTAATACAAACAGTTTTTCCAAAGGAAAATAGAATAAGTGATTTATTCCATTAATTAAGTCTAACAGACAAGTTGCGTAAGCACTTATTTGAAGATAATCTGCTCTCAAATTCTTGGCCTTGCTGCCTTCCCACCTTTGAACAAATGCCACAGATCCAACATGACACATCAATGAGAAAACTATTTGCCTCCCTACTCCCTAGCCCCTGCAGGACAACCACAAGCCTGGTAATTAAGAGCACTGTCCTGGGCTCTAACAGACACAGATTCCAGTTTCTGGTCCGCAGCTCTCCCACCATGCAGGAAAGGACTTGAACCAGAGAGCCATAGATATGCAGGCTCCACCTCTCCCATGAGGCTGTTTGTCTATATAATTAACCCACTAGGAAGGATCTGGAAGCAAGGTCTTCTGTAAGACACAAATCAAACCAATAGATCAATAATCTGTTTTTTCTCTCTATGGTCCAATTTTAATATTAGATCCCCTGAAGAAGACAGCCTAAAATGGATCACATCTGGACCACAGCCTCGCATCAGTGCACTCACCATGGGTATCATAAACCCCCGTCTCACACCCCTGTTTTGCTTAGTGGAAAAAAAGGGTGTGAGCTGAGTCTCTTACTCAGAGAGTCTCTTACTTTCTCTTCTCCCAAGGGAACACTCTCTCATTAGGGTGCGGGTCCTTCTGGAGTCTGGTACGTTGTTTCTTGAAAAAAATCAACTCAGAAAATAAAACTTTTTATACAAGTTTTATCTCTTCTAGCAACAAATTCAATATCATGGAATTTCCCAGGGGAAAAATACATTAAACACTTCAGTGAAAAAAAAGTTTAAAAAAGCCTAAAAACCTTTAAATCTGTGCTTAGACATTTAAACAAAAGGAGTAAGATTTCCAAAGCACTCGAATACCTACTTCATTTCCTCTTTTGCTGGCTTTTCTTTTAAAGGATGTTCTCTTCTTTCGCCTTGTTGAAGTCTTTAAGGAGTTCTACATCAAAAGAAAAAAAGAATACATGAAAAGCAAAACAAAATTTAGAAGACAGGCCCAGACAGAGTCCCTTTACGAAGCTCTTCCATGCATGTCCACTTGGAGAATGATAAGAGTATCTGGCACATGCTCAAGATTTAAATTACATGCGCTGCATGCTTTACACTTCCACACCACCGTTTATGGAGAAAGCCACACACGGAGACCAGACTGGTGCTTTGGAACTGGAAACTTTCCCACGCTGTGAGGGGGGAAAAAAGATCAGATGCTCCCATAGACTCACATAACACCACATGTTGTACCTGCCAACCCTCCCAATAGGGGTAGGAGACGCCCGTTTCCCCTTCGGGGCTCCAGTCTCCTGCCCAATCAGGCTCGTCTCCTGGTATGGAGACCACCTGCATAAAGATGTAATAAAAAAACATGATAAATAAGATCTTTTTCATGTTTTTTTTGTTTGTTTGTTTGTTTGTTTTGTTTGCTGCTTTTTTTTTTTTTTTAAAGGAAAGAAAACAACAAGTTTCAGCTCTGGCAACCATTATGACTGAACATAACATAGGCCACCATGGCATATGATGCTGGCACTGTAGAGTCAGTTCCAGCCTACCAAGAAGCTTGTGTAATCATCTGCNTTTGTTGTGTTGTTAAGTAACAATATCACTTAACTACATAGGAAAAAAATGTACAAGTGCTTGTATTTTTGCAGAATCTATTAAAATACAACTTCTGTCAACGCTATTCTCCAGGCAGATGACAGTCTGCTCGGTGTTACTGTGCAAAAAGGTGTTCTTATGTGATAAGAACAGTTAAAAAGGGGAATTTTATTCTATTTTTTATTTATTTTTATTCACTAATTGAAGTTATACCTGCAGGAAACCCTAATAAACTTTTCCATAATTGAAATTTTGTCTTTTGGGAAACACTCCAAATATTTTTGCAGTATTTCAACTTCTAGTCTGACCATCACCAGGAAATAAAGTAGCATGGAGAATTAGAAGAAAGTTCTTTTTTTTCCTGGATATAAGAGAAAAAGTGAGATTCACTCAGCTCATCTGAAAGTTCATTTCTGTCCTGACATAGCAGTACCTCAGAAGTGTACCACTAATGAAAGTCAACAGGCAGAGATCATCAAATCTGTAAAAAGTAATATTTATTCTTAATCCTGCTCGCTATCCAACATGAACAGGAATAGCTACTGTTTTGTTTAATACACATAAACCACTCTCAGAATTTCAGAACTTGAGTATGACACACCAGATACACAAGTTAGAGCTTCCACATCCCTGAGAAGAAAAACTAATAGCTATCTAACTGAAATATCTAAAGGCATTGTTCTCTATCACAACAGACCAAGAGAAGCCTGCCACAGAGCACAAGGTCCCAAGCTCTCAGCATTCCTGGAGAAGGAAACAGTCATGCCTTATTGCTTACTGAAAATACAGAAGACAAGAGAGCTCTGTAGAGCAGTTTCAGGAATTGGCCCTTTTAGACCGTATTTTGAGAAACCACCTAAAGAAGTGTTTGTACTCTTCCCTACTCTGATACAAAGGGATCCTGAAAGCATGATAAACTATAAAGACTGCAGTAAGTGCATCAGCAATCCCATCTGCGTGGTCTTGCGTTGCCCTACTTCAGTAGTCACATTGACTGCAGGCAGAAGTCTTGATGCCAAAAGAAAGTTATGGGGGCATTACATTCAAAGCTGCCTCCCATGGGGGCCCAGTACCTCAGGCATTCTCTGAAAGATTCTCCCTGGACTGGGGAAAAACACAGGTCAGAGAGAGGAGATGTAGTCTATCCATCCACACTCTTGTTAGCAGTGTGCTGAAAGCTCATATGTGTACCAAGGGTAAAGACAGTTCAGTAAAACCCTGACTAATTATAAAAGAATAACTTAAAGAATGTTTAAATGTAGTTGTTATTAAATTCCACTATAATGTACCTAACAGTGGGGTGGGAAAACACATAGAACTATATTAAAGAAACAGTTTAAGGCTAAGCCTCCATTCGTGATTATAACCATTTTCATTCCCATACTCAAAAAGGCACTAAATGCTGCATCTCAATGTTATTTCACCTCTTTTTCTTTTAAATCTTTTTAAACATGCCTACACCTATAGTAGGCATGTTTAACAGAACCTAAAGCTTTGCTACAGTAATTGCAACCACCTGTCCGTAGCAGATGAACTGCAAAAAGCTGCTTAAACACACTCAGAGGTTTTTTGCAAACATGCAGAAAAGTAACAGCCAAAGAGTATCAGCAGTCTTTGTACAGTGAATAAATGGATACATAATACCTTGTTCGCAGAACAAGGTAATGAGTATTTTTGTAAACATATAATGTCATTCAGCAAGGAACCTGATAGCAAAGCATACCTTTAAATGGGCACCATAGGTAAATCCTAACTTGCCTCTAGAGAGGAAACCTCTCCTTTGTGGACGTCAGTTTGTCCATCTTCAAAAAGAGATTTTTCACATTATTGAATGGTCAGTATAGCTCTCAGAACACTTAGGTAGATGAACAGAAGAACTGGAGTCCTTCTTGGATGCTGTTGGATGGTGTGAAGGCCATGGACTACCGCAAGACAAATCCAATGAAACCTTTGAACCTTTTCCTTTACAACATGTCATCCCCAGTTTTCAAAGGCTTTTAGCACACTGATTTTAAAATTACTTAAACAATGAACAGCATCTGGGAAGGTAAATTTTGACCATCTTCTGCTTGTTCACATACCACTATAAGACAAGTCAGCTGCACTCAGCAACTGAGGAAATAAAGAAATAAGCCAGAAACAGAACTAGATCTAGCTCACAGTCCTCAAAGGAGGAGAAGAAAACACCAAGTTTACTCACCTTGAACAGAAAAACCTTGGAATACTACGATTACTGCCTTTGTCATCCCAAACAGAAGACAGAATAAATCAGTAAATCCACAAGTCAGATCCTCCTTATCATCTACTTTTCTCCCACAACACAACCAAGTCCATTGCCAGAGCTAACACCACTTTGGCTATCAAACCTCACCTATAACCAAATACTACCAGTCAACAAGGGTGACCTACTTCATAAACTAGGAGATGGAATTGCTTTGAAGCCCAGGAAAACAGAGCTGAAATCAAAGCACTGCTAACAATACAGAAATACTGGAAATCAGTAGAAAAGTTACAGAAGTGGCTCACATTATGGATAACATGGAAGAGGCATTGAGAGTTTTCCATTCATGTAAGGGTGTTATTACACGCAGCACTACCACCAATTCCAAAACTGTCTGAACCATTCTGAATATTCTTCATCTTGCAATCAGTTGCTTGCAAGAAGCAAAAGCTCCCCATTTAGACCACAGGTTGTCAGCATAAATTTGTTCTTAACCAATTACAGTACCATGATGCTTCACTAGCACAACACTGTTGGTAACAAGACACAGAGTGTGGTCTTTGTGCAAGCCTAATATTTGAAAGGTGGTAACCCACATTGTACAAAATAAGCATGGAAAACCATTTTTGTGGCAATCAAAAAATAAAAAATCATAAAACAGGGCTAGGTTTTGCTACAAAATGCCATCTTATTTACTTAAAGGAAACCACAAACAAACAGGATGAAGGCACCACTAAAATCAATTTTATATGAGCAGGGAATTCAGTTCAGGAGTTGTCTGTGACCGATGTAAGTAGATAATTAGAGCTGAGGAAATAATTTATACCCAAAAAGCTTCTAGCTGTATTTATTCTGACTGTGGAATATGTGAAAAACAGATTTTTGGTTACACATTCATTTTTTTAATGTGAAATTATAACAATTTGTAAATATTGTGTTTGTACTCTCTGGATCAAGTGATGTGAATATTTCATAGTGTTTACCAAACATTTCTATAGGGTGAAGAGGGTCATAATACATAGAAGCAGAGCTGGCCAGAAACAGCAGGAGAGTAAAAATACTTCCTGAGAAAACAATAAATAAGAAAAAAAAACTTCTGCCAAAAATCTGAAAACACATCCAAAAGATGCATCACTATTTTCTAACTAATAAGGACATATTTCCCATAACTCCAATGGGTGCTACTAGGAAGCTTCATGGAAATGCACCCATTGTCTGTGTTAAATACAATTTTGATCTATTTTATGCTTCATCTACTCAAGATAAGGTTTTGCATGCTACTGACCATGTGATGGCAAGATAATAATGAAGTCCTTTCTCTGCACTCATGACTTAGGCACACAAAGCTAACATATAATTTCTTTTAGAGTAATATTTCAAGCCTTTATTTAAAAGATATTTTTTCCATAAATTATAATTACCTGGATTAGATATATCTTTTAATTTGAAATTTTTAAAAAAATGGATAAGAAAGCAAATTCTCTACAAATATTATAAGTAAGGTACTATGCTTTGGGCAAAAGCCAAATCAAAAGAAAATTACATGTCAGGGTTTCTTGGGGTTTTGCTCGTTTGTTTGGGATTTGGGGGGGGGTTTTCTCTTTTACTAAAAATTAAATAAAATAAAAATTAAAAGGGTTGAAGAAAAGCTTCTTTTAATAAGGTAGATACTAATGATAGATAATGGTATATATCTACTAATCTACTAATGGTAGATAATAATGGATACATCTGTCAAACACCACACAGTTGCTGAAAATTAGCCAAGGATATTAAGTCCCTGCCAAGAACTCAAATATTCCTCAACAAAAGAGAAAAAAGTATTTCTCTGGAGGAGACTATGTAAAACAGAGGAAGAAGAATGTGGGGAAAATCTACAAATGGCAAAAAGCCTTTTTTTCTCAGAATGGAGGTGGCTAGATGTCTTGCTCTGCTCTCTCTTGACCTAAAGGAGAAATAGAAGCCTCTTTGGTTGACTTTTTGGTTACTCTATCCATATCTTCCCCTTCCCTCTGCCCCTTGTCTTTACCAACTTCCTACTCATGCCCAAATCTGTCACATTGCTAAACTGGAACTAAAGACAGTGTCACAATTTAGGCCTCAGGCCTTTTTCTGGCTTCATGGACTACTTTTGTCTTAGTGCCTTGGCTACAGCCTGAGCTTCTCAGCTTTTTCTTGAGTACCAGGAGGCAGAGTCAAAAAGACCAGGTAACTTCCCAAGGATGGACTGAAATAAAGAATGCTGTTCTGAAATAAAAATTTAACCAGCATTTCTGACTCCCTGATATGTTCATTGTTTCCTTCAGCTCAACTTGGAGTAAAAACAGACTTTCAAAGAAAAAGTTATTCTTGCATGATGTGAACCCCCTTTTAATTTTTGGCCAGCTCTCTTTTGGATATCTTTTCTCCCTGTTGTGTTCAGCAGTGAATTACCCACTCCAAGATCTACCACATCCATCACAAAAGCTTTGACGTCCAAGCCTGTTACGTGCAACTCAATAAGCATGTGAGTTTATGCTGCGTAGGACCTGATTCTTTACATGTCCATTAAAGGCAATTCAGAGAGATGCCAGTCCAGACACAGCCAATTCTTTCTGCAGTTCAAGTCAACGTTTGTGAAGTTTTTCCCTGTATTTGCTCAGCTCTACTTAATGAAACATGCTTGACTGCCTACCACACAAGGGATGTCTTGCAGTATGCTTGCTGAACTCACAGTTACAGAAACAACTCTGAGTTGAATTAACTCAGAACCAGTCATGTTTGTTGCTAATCATCCCAAACAGGGAAATTTACTGAAGGAGTTGATGGAGAGGAAAGAGGATACAGGTTCATAACAACCATGGATGTATGCTGAGTTTCAGGGATAGAGACAGGGTTGAACAAGCATGCCTTGGTGAAAGAGGACCAGGCAGAGAAGCCAGGCTGGCCCTGCACAGCCAGACAGCTTCAGAAACAGACATCAGCATGCAGTTACCTGAGGTTTCTTCACCTTAATGATCCAGGTGGGAGGCACAATGACAGCAGCATGAGCCCCCAAGGAACATGGCTCCTCAATGTGATGCAGCATAAAACAGGTGACTTTGTTATGAAACTGGAAGACAGGGAAAGAGTAGAGTCAAGAAAGAGGACAAGAAAGTCTCTCTTCTGGAGAAGACAAAGAGGGTGATAATACAAAAACTGGAGGAATATTCCCAACTCCACCATCTTCAAGTCCTTCAAAGCATGGAGATTTAGGACATGTAAGTAAAGATTATCTTCCTAAGCCGTGCCTTCTTAGCGAAAAAGAAAAAGAAAAAGAAAAAGAAAAAGAAAAAGAAAAAGAAAAAGAAAAAGAAAAAAAGAAAACAAAAGCACCCAACCAACAAACCAAAAAAACCTCACAATTACTCCTAGTTAAACCCAGACACAGTCTCCTGAAGTATTTTCTACTTACCGCCAGCTTGCACCAGGAACAACTGATGGCCACAATCTCTTTACTATGGAAGGAGAATTTCTGCTGAAAGCCCTGTAATAACCAGGGGGGGAAAAAGGATTAAATTCCTCTTGACTATAAGAAATTATATACCTCTAAATCCAACCAGGTAAGTGTGCTAGGCAAGAAGATTTTTGGGGGATAAAACAATTACAGGAGGTAACAGAGAAGGTTCTTCCACTGGGGTCTATTCACACAATTCTTTTAAAAGGATTTCTGCAAAATTTTATGCTTTCCCTTAAATTTTTTTTGTAGTTAAAAATAATGGAAGAAATAGAGAAGAAATGTCTATTTTAATTTTTAACAGATTTCTACAGACCTGAAAGTTTCAGATTTTTTATTGAACAAAGTGTTCTGTCATTGCAGCCTTGTTTGTTCTAAATATAAAAAAGAACTTGAATTTTCTTTTTTTTTTTTTTATGACAGAACACAATTAACTACAATGTCTCTTTGGGAATGTTCTGACAGGGAAATGAAGTAATAAAGTTTATCATTTTATTGAACTGGCTCAGATTCAAATTTTTCCAGTAAATTAAAAAAAAAACAATGTGGTCTGATGCAGATCACAAAATTAAAATAAAATATTTCTTTACACTTTTAAAGATAGAAAAGCCCACCCCAACCAGAAAAATACAGTTTAATTCTCCTAGAGAGGTGTTTCTTTCTATAGAATGCAACATGACTGCTGGAAAAGATAATTGGGTCATATATATCCTTCTGCATCTAGCACAGGCAACAAATACTAAGATACAGTCTGCAATTTTGAGCTAAAGCTTATTTTATTCAGAAAAAAAAATTGATTTGGATTGATGTCTGGAGACATGGAAAGTCCACAATTTCAGTGAACAGTTTGTCACAGTTGCCTTTACTACTTAGATTTCAGATTTGCAGTTGGTTGGATCCTTTATTCACAACCTCCCATCAATCATCCCTACCTCTGTCAGCAGCCCATCACCCCCCCCAGAATTTTCTAATTCAATCTCTCTACCAAGTGATGAATTTGCAAGCAGGTTTTCTTTTCAACAAGCTGAGTAATACCTAAATCTCCTATATGCCGGACAATGCCCAAGACTTAATGCAGAAAAAGTTATAAACTGATTTAGTAACGTCTAACAGGTTCATTGCCTCACTGCTTCTGTTATTGAAGTCCTTCTCATCCTGCAGGACAAATGAGCCTATTAGTGCTCAGTGAAATGACAAGGTCAAGCACACCAAGAAGGAGATTTAAATAAACAACCAAAAAATACCATGCAGAGATGCCTTGGTCTTCGTAGGTGAGAGACTGAGCTACAATCTGTCTAAACAGGGTGGCTGAGTGTTGGGGAGGATGAATCAGGGA
>VZTT01060887.1:7826-32571 GCA_013400855.1 Buphagus erythrorhynchus
CTGCCAGGCAGCATTCACCTCCTCCAAATCCAGCATCCCGATATGTGCGCGGGACTCTGTGGCCCTGCTGCTGATGGGGAGAGAAGGTGGTTTTTGGACGTGGCTCCCCTGGTGTGTTTTAAGCCCAAGCTCACAAGGGACAAGTCGAGGATTGCCATGTCATCCGCACAGACCTGCAGGGACAGCCTGCCTGTACTTTACCCTGTGACACAACAATCCCAGCCTCTCCAGGAGCTGCAGGTGGTGGCTCCTTTGGGTAGGGATCAGGGGTGGTGGTGCTGCCTGGGCTTGCACTCTCCAACCCCACTGACGTGTTCACAGCAGCACAGAGACTGTGATGACTTACTTCTGGGGACACATGGGATCAAACTGTGGTGATTTACTGCTGGGGACACATGGGATCAAACTGTGGTGACACCCTGCTGGGGACACATGGGATCCCCTAACAGCAGCTCCAGGAGGAATGAGACATGCTGAGATCTCCATCTGTCATTGATGGGTGGCCTCCCCTTTCTCTGCCTGCTGGGAGTGAAAGACTTTCTTTTCTTCAAAATCAACTGATGTGAGGGAGGAAGGAAGAGACTGTTGCGCTTGCTGAGAAGTGAGAGGGAATGGTTCCCAGCAGGCAGGTTTCCCACTACAAAGTCCTGCTGCAGGCCCAAACCAGTAAGCAGTCGGTCAGAAAAGATGCTTCACTGCCTAAAATGGTGTATTTAAAAGCAGGGACAAGAGCTGGGGCCCTTGGGTAAATGCTGACATAACTCTTAAGATAATAATCCTCTAGACACAGTGAATATTGAAATGTTTTGGCTTCTGGAGTAGGGACGAAGTGATCCCATGGCCTGGTGATGAGAAATGGCTCTTTGGTTCAATCTCTAGGGTCAGATCTGTCAGGGGATGTATTTAAAACATTATTCAGAGCTCAAAACGGGACAGTGACACTTCCATCTGCTATGAGGTTTCTTACTGGGGAGTGCTGCAGAGATGAGCATGGGGAAGTGCCCTTCAGCAAGGCTAGGAGGCCCTGACCTAGCTCAGGATGTAGGACCATCACCCAGAAACCTGGAAATTGCCCAATTCCACCTTTGCTTCTCTCAGTCTCCATTTACCATCTTGAGAAGGGGGATGTACCATCCTTCCTCAGCCCCTAGGCTCATGGTGATGTGCTGTCAGTGATTGACTGAGGTCGGCACTAAGCCACACTAAAATGTTGGATGGAAGCAGCCTTTAAAACATGGAGCATGCTTGTTTACTGGGAAAAAAATAGAGCTCAGATCAGTGAAAAAACACGCATTTGCATTTCAGTGACAGCCTCAGTCTTTTACACACTGCAGCACAAAAGGCGTCAGTGTGAAGGACTTCAGCTCCCCCACATTCCTCAGCTTCAGCTTCTCTGCTTTGGCAGCCTTCAAATAAAGGGAAAGCCAAGGTCAGGAGAAAAAAAAAGGAGAAAAAATAAAAGGGAAAAAATAAAAGAAAAAAAAGAAGAGAAAAAAAATCCCCTCAAGCCTAAAAAAAATAGGGCCTGAAAACCTCCTTTCCTGCTGCCCACTATCCAAGCAAGAGCTCCTGCCTGGACTAGGCTTGCTGTTTGTCAATGACTTTTGCACTTCCCAGACCCCCCTGCAGCCGTGTTCTCCCTTTCTGGAGCTGATACCCCTGCACTCCCCAGCTCCTGGGACAGGCGCATATGGAGGTGGCAGTGTTTTGTCAGTTTTGGCAGGCATGGAGAGAGTTTGCCCCATCACCAGCACCATCATCCTCTGTCCTGCAGCAGCAACTTCCCACAAGACTCATGGAAATGCTGGGGTACCTGAGGAACATAAAGCCCACTTCAGAAGGTACAGGGAAAAGAAGCACAGTGACACCCAGGACCCCATCCTGTTACTCTCACATGGATAAGTTCTCCTACTGCAAGTCCTCGGAGCACTGGATGGGAGAGTTTGAAGGACCTGGCCCAAAAAAAGGGCAATGTTGGATTGTATCCTCATGCCAGTTCACACAGGCCTATGGAAGCTGTGCCAATTTATACTGACGTTGAATCAGCCTTGGAATTTAACAAAAGCCTCCATGTTTATCCAAGTGTTGGGAAAGGCTGTCGGAGCTACTTCTTGTGTCCTTTCAATCCCTGGCTCTGGAACTGCTGTGGGAACCACCCAGCAATGGCCACAGCACATCAGCTCTGGAAAACAAACCCAAACCCAGAAACTAAAGGCAAAACCACCATGGAACACAAGGAAGCCATCATTTCCGTGGTTGTAATAACCAGCAGGAATGTGGCTGTGCTGCTGGAACTTCCATTTTATCTGTTTATCGTACTTGAAGCAGACCCAGCTCTGGGCAGGGGTGTGCAAGGACTTCAGCTACCAAAAACTGAGGAGCAGGACACTCATCTCTGGTCTCAGCTACTGTACAACCAGCACAGTTAAGAAATTCCAGACTTAAAGCACACAGACATATAAACATACAGTCCAATTTCTCAGAGAACATAATAATTTGATTTCCAGTACCACAGGAGCAGAGCAGGGGTGATGGATGCTGTTATCCCACATATTTCTAGGGAAGTCAATTCCCACTGCTGAACACCCTACAGGGGTCATTTCTCTTCTGCTACAGATGCTGAAGGTGCACAGATGAATGATAAAAAGTTGGTTTAATACAAAAAGTAAACTGCAGAGGCTGACAGGCTGGAGGTTTGATATTTCCTTTTGTACAGTTCCTCCAAGGGCTGGACACAGTGGGCAGAGCAGGAGTTTAGCATCTCAGTAGTAAAATGCCCTCCACAGTCAGTGTGCTGTTACTTAAATTGCCCCAAAAAAGTAAAGCACAGCAAAAGCACTGTTTTTACCTGCACCTGAAAAAGACACCTTCTGAATTTCCCAAGAAATAATGGCATTGTTCTAGAGGAGAAGGAAGATGGAAAGATGTTTAAAAGTCAGGCTTCAGGTGTGAAATTTATTTCAATTTGCATTTCTTGCCATAAGCAAGGTGCACACTCTAAGACAAAGGTCAGGATGTCGTTGAGGTTATGATTACTGAAATAAATTCAAGTACAAACAGCAGTAGTAGGCGAAGGGTTTATCTACCTGTTTAGTGTCCTTTTCTTAACATCTGTTACTGTTTTAATAATTGTTCTGCTTAATACAGCTGGCTTATGAGATTGAGAAGAAATGTAAACATTCTGTTAACCTTTTAAAAACCTGACATAATATTTGGTGACAGACTGTGGTCATGTAATACCTCCAAAACATACGTCACCTGAACACTTCTTCTGTTCAAAAAAGCCACACTAAGGCATCCAAATTCAGAGCTCTGACAGTAGCTGAACTCCAGCTCTTTGGATTTGGGATGGACAGTCACAGCTCTGCTCCTAAACCTACTGCCAAATCCTTTCATAGCCCTGAGTAAGAGAAAGAGAGCATTCCTAGCATAAACATGTTAGAACTCATTTAGCTTTCTAGCTATTAAAATAAAACCAGACTTACATAAATTACATAAAAAATTTTCAAAAAGTTTTGAAGGTGTGAAACAGGGCTTACTGGAACATTTAAAAATCAGAATAAACTCAGAGAAACTATATCATAAAGCAGTCCACACATTTCTTCACCAACTAAAAAAAATGCAACTGTTTTATTTTTGTTTTTCTGCTTTTATCAAAAAGGAACAAAGTTGCCAAGAGCCCCTGGCTAATGTGCTAAATGCAAAAGTTCCCCCAAATCTGCAGTTATGGTTAGATCAGCTTTTGCTCCAACACCTCCCCAGTTAGATCCTGTTCTGTAAATGATGCCTAATGGTCATGTGGAACCCCACACAGCAAAGACACTGAACTCAAAGCATCAAACTTCCCTTTACAACTTCACATGACAATGAAGTTTTTTGGTTTTGTTTTTTTTTTTAATCCTGTTTTTGGCTAAAACTTTTAACAGTTCCAGAAACATGGTATTTGGCCTTCTTGTTTACTGCTGACTGCGAGAAATCTCTGCATTCCCTCCTTGTTCCATGGTATCAAGGGAAAACCCTTCCAGAAGTAACTCTGATTCCTGTGCATTCAACAGCTGAAGGAGGAATCAGGACAACCTCTTGGAAAAAGAGCAGCAAAGCTGCTAAACTCAGTCTTGAAACAGCCACTTGGCTTGGCTTAAAACCCCTTCCAGCAGCTGCTATTAAGCTGCCAAGCACTTAAGCTTGACCAAAATCCTCTCCTGCAATTGGGCAGAGAATTTTCCAGACATTTTTATGGGGTATAAGAATGATAGAGATACACTTTTAAGGATGATGGAGCTGGGCACGATGATGGAGCTGAGCTGCTGGGCTGACAGTGAAGCTGGGAGTGCCAGGGATGATGATGGAGCTGGGCCACTGGACATATTCTCGAAGCAGTGGATGTGTAAAGGATGTTCCTCTGCATGGATGAATGGAACCAATAGCTGCAAAAAGGAGCAGGTCAATACGAAACTGGAAGCGCACAGTTGCATTCTGGCTCCCTTTGCAGATGTGTGAATATCTCGCGGTGGCACCGCCGTGGTTTTATCGGTGTGTGTGTCCTGTGAGCAGGGCAGCAGGGCAGCCCTACGCGGCCAGGTCGAAGTCGTCGCGCTCCTGGTTGTAGTCGAGCACCTTCTGCCGCAGGCGTGAGGCGTCCACCCAGGTGATGAAGTCCTCGACGGCGCGGGGCACGAGGAGCGCGGGGTCCGTCACCACCTCGGGCCCCACGCGGACGTGCCCCTGCTCCACGAAGGTTACGGCGTGGCGCAGGTTCTGCGCCATGCGCAGCTTCACCAGCAGGCAGGGCAGGCGCCGGCGGCAGAAGGCGGAGGCCGAGAGGCTCTCGCACACGGCCAAGGACTGCCGGCTGTTCACCAGCCCCAGCCCGTGCAGCTTCTCCAGCAGCGCGGCGGCGCAGCGGGCGCGGAAGGCGGCGCTGGCCGGGCCCAGGTCGCGGAGCCGCCGGGCCAGGGCGCGCACGGCGCGGGCCAGCACCTTGTACTGCACGTAGTCCTCCCGCCGGCCCACCCGGTACCGCCGCAGCGCCCGCACCTCCGCCAGGTTCCCGCCCGACGCCTCCCAGTTCACCAGGTCCAGCCGCCGCAGCAGCTTCTGCTCGTGGTATTTCAGTTTCCGCACCATCTTCGCGGGACCGGGATCCGCCGCGCCGCCGCCTGAGAGGGACTTTTCCGGGGTGGAGCGGCCACCGCCCCGCGGCTTTTCCGGGGAGGAGCCGCTGTGACATCGCACCGGGAGCTCCGCCCCGGGAGTATCTCCCCGGCAGGCCCGCCGAGGGGGAGCCCGGCCGGCCGGCTGGATACGGGGATAAGGATGGCTCCGTTTCTCCTTCCCCAAGGAGAAGGCGGCAGATAGAGCCCAGCCCGGGATGCGGCTGCTCCCCCCCGCGCTCTGCGCATCGCCGGGGCCAGCCCGGCGCCTCGGGGTCACCCCAGGTACGGCCACAGCGCCCCGACACCCGCTCCGGCACGGGCAGCCCGACCTTGTCTCGCCAGGGGCCGAGCCCGGGATTCGTCATTCCTCCTGGAAAAATGGCAGCGGCGTTGTGTTTCCCCGTGATATTCCACTCCCCCTGATGCACGGCCCGGTTTTCCTTGAGGAGCAGCAGAATCCTCCCTCTGTGCGTTTCGTAGCACCGCACATCTCCCGAGTGCCGCTGCGGCCTCGCCAGCCAAAGGTTTCATCCTACTTTTCTGTAAGTGCACGGTGCTGTCTGCTCCTTGGGATTCAGGATACAACAAGGAAAATCCCCAGTAGAACAGGTCAGGTTGACAATTTGGGATTTCTTTGTTTCTCACGATCAGATTTCTGTATTGGCTCAATCTTGATTTTCCTAATTCTGGATTTTCAGCGTGCTGGGTTTGTTTCAGTGTGGGTGATCTGGTCACAAAGGCCATGGTGGTCTCTTGATTTGCTTTGTGTTTTTCCCCAGGTTTGTCAGTGAAGGCACCAATGGAAATGTGGAGCACCAGCAGCACTGAGAGATTTTACAAGATCCCTGAAGGAAAAGGACCACACTCGGTTGGATGTACAGACCTGATGACAGAAGATGCAGTTGAGGTAAAGTTCTCGACTGTTTCTCCTTTGGATTTAAGCCACAATGCTAGTGAAACAACTGGCTGAAATTTTATAGATAAATCAAGCAGAAGGTCTTGCTCTATGCTGACACAGCTGAGCTTTCTATGCTCTCCATCCTGGTGTAGGATGTGTACTAGTTATTTACCAGATGGATGTAACCTGCAAGCCTTTCCCATGGCGAGTTCCTCCCTCTTCCCAATGTGCTTGCCTTTCTGACTCTCCTATACAAGGTACTGCAGAGAAACTGTGTCCTCCTGGGACCCGGGGGGTTCTTCCCACCCACCCCACTGCTCCCTCCTGCGCTGGGCTCCTGAGGAGACTCCATACGCAGTCTCTGTGTGACTGTGGCTGCACTCATCACAAAGATCCCAACAGGATTTGGCAGGGTTGGGAGATGAGCCTATGCAGTGTTCATCAAAGATGAGAAGACTTCTTGAGATTTTATCTCACTGAAGATGAACAGGATGTCAATTTTGCAAGAGGTTACCACAGTGAGAAGTCACAATAATAAGACAGGGACAATAACCAGGCAAGTAATGAGCTTGCCTGTGAGTTTTCATTTCAATTCTTCTTGCCTTTGAGAGAATACACCTGCATTTACACTGTCGTTTTACTCCTCAGAGTAGCCAGGTGTATTGGAACTTGTGATCAGTTTGTAATGGTTCATATGTTTTCTTTTACTGAGCTTACTCTATATCAGTACAGAGGAGTAATGAGTTTGTCTTTGCAGTCAGTCCATGTGTGTTTTTTACATAACCATTATGAACAATTGCAGTTCTCTCAGGCATAAATAATGAACATCTTCCCCTTTCAGTAATCAGTTAGTCATTGGGGAGGTTCACTGGGACTATTCTGAGATCAAGTTAATATCACTACCAGTGTGGAGGAAAGTTCTTCCATAATGGTCTCTGTGTCAAAGGTTGATTTAAGTTTGATAAGTAAATAGAAACAAGCTTCATTAAACAAACTTTTGGTAAATGGATAAATTAGTGTTCAAGAAATCAGGCTTTATTTCAAAGCTCATGTTTATTTTGGCCCTGATTGTAACTTGCTGAACCAAAAGTACTTCTGGAGCAAGACAGTGAATTTGAATGGGATGTTGCAAATTCCCTTGCAAGCCAGGAAATAAGAATGCAAATTGCACAGAGTTCATCTGTTGGGAAGTCTGCTTTGCAGTGTGTGTTGGTACATTGCTGCTATCTGTGAAGGGAAAAGACTGACAAGGGGATATGGAAGGTCCCTGTGAGTGTGGAAAGCTTGGATGTTTTCCTGGGATACCTGGAGTGCAGACAGTAAGAGATTTGAACTGGTGGTAAAAAACAGAGGCAGATAAAAAACAGGCTAACAAAGTTGTGTTTAGAAAGATGGATCACAAGAGACCTGTGAATATCTTGATGAGGAGGAAGAGTGATGTATTGTTCTCCCTTGCTGTGCAGCTGCCCAAGAGCTTTGCTGACAGCCTCTGCTCAGTTTAGGCAGGAACACTACAGCCACGTTCAAGAGCCTTAACTTCTCCAGGCTGAACAGCCCCAACTCTCTCAGCCTGTCATGCTCAGAGAGGTGCTCCAGCTCTCAGGTCATCTTCAGTCACCCCTTTAAAAGTCAGCCCTATAAAACTTATCAAAATGCATCATCAAACCATTCCTAGTGAAGAAGATGGAAGAAGAGATCCAGCAAGATGCTGGATAGAACAAATAAGTAGTGAGTGTTTGTAATAATTAACTTTGTGATGATGTGTATCTCATGCTACTTTAAATTCATTGTATGCACAGGAAGATTGTGACATAGGATTGGCATCAAAGCCTGTATATGATAATAATTTTCTCATGAGATTCTCATAATTCTCTTGAGCTTTCTTGCATTCTTGCAACTGAAACCTTTTCTATAAATGTTTTAATCTTCCATTTTCTCTGCCATATACAAATAAATACCAATATTCCCTTTTTAAATTTTTTTCTGATCCCAGGGAAGCTTTTTGCGCCTGTATTATCCAGCATATGATGCCACAGATACCGAAGAGGCACAATGGATTCCAGACAAAGAATACTATCAGGGACTCTCTGACTTCCTTAATATGTACCGAGTTGTAGGAGAAAGGCTTTTCCATTACTATGTTGGTAAGACTCATTCTGGTTTTATTCCTTGCCTGTTGCTGCCTCCATGCTCCATGAGCAGGGTGTTATTGCTGCAGGGCTGAAAAAGAGATTTTAGCAAAGAAGTGTGTTTTTGTGGGATGAGTTTGTGTAGTGAGACTGCTGAATGTGACCCCAGCTTTCAGGCAGTCCCTGACTGCTGTGGATAGGAGTGTCTGGGCAGTTTGTTCTAGGTAAGCTGTACCTGTGTGTTGTGATTTAAATCCCACAAGGAAGTGTGGATATGAAAAAATGGAAAAGGTAACAAAGTCAGAGACATCCTAAGGTCTGAATATCAGCAAAACCTGGATGCCTGACTATGAAGGTTTGAGAGATATGTAGACCTTGTGCCAGGCTGTGGATGGGAGCAGAAGACAAGTATCTTCTGCCAAGTAGAAAGTATTTTCAGAATCAGATCCATATTTGCCTTCTATTTTAAAGATGAGTCTTGGTACCTTATCTCTAGGTGATGTCAGAGGTGCCACTCTGATACCAGTTGTCTCTACATTCTTGGGATCTCTCCCACAGGAACAAATGTTTTCTCCCATTCCAGTAATAATGACATACACTTCCATTTTTATTTAGGTTCAGTGACCTGTCCTGCAAAGTCAAATGCTGCTTTTAAACCAGGAGAAAAATACCCACTTATTGTTTTTTCCCATGGACTTGGAGCTTTTCGGTAATTTTGCAGTTTGTTGACAAACTGGTTTTGTTGTCTATGGAGACAGCAGTCTCCAAGGGTGGTTCTGAACAGATTTTCAGTAGGAGGGTGAGATCCTTGTGGAGCTGAAACAGATTTGAAGAACAGGCTGTCGTGTGTCATTATGCCTCCACTGAAACAACAGCAGGGTTGGTCACAGAATAATAGAACAGCCTGAGAAGGAAGGGGTCTTTAAAGATCATCTCTGCTGTGGGCAGGGACACCTTCCACTAGACCAGGTTGCTCAGAGCTCCATTTGTGTTTTCCCTTTGTATGATGAAGGTTAAGATACTTACCAGCCTATAAGGATGTAGTGCAGATTAGCCGGTTGATTTTTGAACAGCTCTTTGAAGATGCAAAGTGCTGTATATGCTACTTATTAAAAATCAGTGGCATTTTCCTTTCTGAATAGACAGAAAAAACAGTACCAAGGTTTTGTGAACAGCCTTTGGTACCTGGCATACAAAATCTTGCTCTGCTGGGTAGTAAATTCAGAGAGAAGAAATATTGAGTGGGGAATAATGCATACCTAGTGTGGTCAGCATTTAAAGAGCAATGGAATTGGAAGAATGACATCTCACCAGAGTGTGGTTTTTATTGCAGGACAATCTATTCTGCTATTTGCATAGAGATGGCTTCTCAGGGCTTTATAGTGGCTGCTGTGGAGCACAGGTGAGTGTGCTGCACGTTTTGGAGTTCTGATGGAAAGCAGCTTTCTCACATTGAACGGAATGTTATTTATTCTAAAGAAGAACTTAGGGATTTTTTTAAAAAAAGAAAAACTAACATCTGTTTTTCAGCCCTGCCCACACTGCCCATAGCTCGACTCTTTTCCAAACAAAGGGAATTTTGTTTAGATAAGCCCTAGAATGAAAAATCTTGGGGTAGATATAATTTGTCATTCTTCAGATACGCTATTTGTCTCTCTCTTATTGTTAGAATATAAAGTAGGCAAAGAATTTAGAGGAGGTGGGAGTTATGGTGGGGTTATGGCACTATTTAAAAAGTCTGTGTACACTGGGTTGCAATTGCAGCAGCACTGATTGATGGCTGGATGTCTTCAGATGAGTGAAATCTAAAACCTGTGCTGACTTCATCTTAAACCAAATGGAATGCATACCCAGAAGTAACCTCCTCTTGGTATTACAGAGATGAATCTGCTTCAGCCACGTATTATTGTAAGAGAAGGTCCGTTTCTGAGTCACAGGAACAGTCCACGCCTAGCATGGAGAAGGAGTGGATCTACTACAGGAAACTGAAAACTGGAGAGGAGGAGCGTTGCTTGCGCCATAAGCAGGTGCCTGGGCTGGCTCTGTGCTCTGGGAAGTGTGGCAGGAATGCTGTATTTAGGCTAGCAGAGTCTCCCTTTCGCCAGAGGAGCAGTCTTCTGCCATGGCTTGGAGAGATATAAAAATGGATCGAGTCCTGTGGAAGGTAGAAAAAGCAACAACAGCTTTATTCAGAGCATAAACTGCTCCCTCAACAAAGCTTTTTCTTGAGGTTGCACTTTGGCTGAGTCATCTGTTTCTCTTCTGGTTCCAGTCAACTTTCTGTTTCTTCTCTGTCTCTTCACAATTTTACAGCCCAGCCTAAAAGTGACACAGAGTTGAGCTCAAATGTTTGTGTGGCCTTAGGCTTGCATTAGCTTTCCTTTACTGTTCTACAGCATGATGAATCATGGCTGCCCTGAGTGGGTTGTTTGCTTTATAGTTTTTGCCACACTTGAAGGTTGTTTTTGGCAATGTAAACAGTGCAGATTTCCAATTTATTATAAGCAGTATCCAAGCTGGATGTAATGTGGCCATACTGACAAGCTCTTCCAAGCATACACTTGACCTTTAAAATACAGGAGTGGTTTTTCCAGCTAATGAAAAACTCAGCTTAGGGAGGTGCTTCTCTTTATCTCCCTGAGCCATACAGACAATAGTACAAGAGTCATTTCCTGTATGAGTACGATGTCCCACTTGTGAGTGTTAAAGTGTAATGTCTGAACTTGGAAATAACCTCCAGAAGCCATTGTCTGCAAATTTCACCAGTAGAGGTCAGGAGATTGAGATTTATTTGCAATTCAGTGATGCACACACGTCTTGTTGGCTGCCTACACTCTGTGGTTCCCAAGATCACTGCTGTTCCTTGGTTCTTGAAGCTTTTCTTTTACTGACATACCAGTTAAAAACTGTTCTTATATGGAGCAATGAAAAGTGTATTTTGCAACAGCTTCACTACAGTTTTCAAGGATGAGTGTATATATAAAAATGGGATGGGCTTCACTGTTTCTTAGTTTGGTTTTTCCAATGTAAAGACAGTTTCAAGGCTGTTGTGTGATGGGGCAAGTGATAGAATGACATTTGCTCATCCAAGTGAGCCTGAGAAGCATCAGTGAGTCAGTCTTCCTTGGAGGTGTGTAACATTTTGCACATCCCAATAACCCCTTTTCTTAAGCAGTGGCAAGACGAAAGAGTTTAAGCCCTCTGGGGTATGTTACAGGGATAAATTCCCCTGTGTGCAGAGGTTCTACACAAGAGCTTCAGCTCTTTACACTGCCAAAAAACAATTTTGTTGTTTGTCAGATGGCTCCATTCTGCATTTCAGAATGTTACCATATCAGACACTTAGGGGCAAACACTGTCAGAATAAGTCCTATGTCCAAGGGCTATCAAGCCTGGCCGTTATCTGATGATTCCTTCCATGGCTCTGTCCCATCCTGTCTTTCTCCCCAGGTGCAGCAAAGAGCACAGGAGTGTATCAAAGCTCTCAATCTCATTCTTAAAATCAATTCAGGAGAGGAAGTAACGAATGTACTACATTCAGACTTTGACTGGAATAGCCTAAAGGTGAGTGGAAGGTGCCCTCCTGTATTTTGTTAAACACCTAATAATGCTTCTGGTTTCCTCCTTCCATTTCTAAACTGGTTCTAAAATGTAAAGTATTCTGAAGATCACTCTGTAGATCTGTGAAAATATTCTCAGGTCATCCAAAGCTGGATAGAGAGTAATGGAGCTGAAATGATGCTCTTCCTACTTCAGTAGGATCTAATGCCTAAAAAAAAATATTCCCTTTAAAAAAGTAAGTTTGGGAAAGAAAGTCTCTTACAGCACCTGGATTTTTTTGACAGGATTCTGTTGATACTAGCAGAATAGCTGTGATGGGACACTCTTTTGGTGGTGCTACAGTTATTGAAAGTCTCAGCAAAGAAATAAGATTCAGGTAAGTATGCAAAACAAGGCCAGTGACATTTGGCACTTCAGAGGCCTGGAGCAGGGCACTTTACCTAGGATCCCCCAACTCCTAATCAGCTCCTGAAAAAAGAGTGTTGTTTGGCATGTCTTGCTTTCTCCAGCCATGCTTCTTCCAAGTGTGGGGATGTGGTGGAACATAACAGCTGCATCTTATTGTATCATGATACTGTGGGACCCTGCAGTCCAGCTGCACCTGGCAGTGGAGACCAACATATGGCAAGAATGGACTAATTCTCTTCCCCCAGAGTAGAGATAATTCTGAAACAAAATGATTAATTTATCTGTTCAGTATCAGGGAGACTTTCTCTTTCCCATGTTTCTTGCAACTCAGAGCATGCTCAGAACTTCCAAGCTTTCTGCTTCTGTGCCAATATCCACATTTTTGGCAGGTGTGGCATTGCCCTGGATGTATGGATGCTTCCTGTAGGTGACGACATTTATCAAAAGAGTGTCCAGCAACCGCTGCTTTTCATCAACTCTGAAAAATTCCAGTGGGCTGAGAACATCTTAAAGATTAAGAAGCTCATCTCCAATGACACAAACAAGAAAATGATCACTATCAAGTAAGTGCTCAGGAGCCATCATTTCCATCTGTGGTTGAAGCTCTTGTTGGAGCTGTGCAGTTACAGGTACCTGCAGACAGACAGACAGTCCCTAGAGCACAAGGCTGAGGAGGGGAAGCTGTGGGAGATGGGGATGTTTAGCCTGGAGAAAAGGAGGCTCAGGGGGACCTCGCTCTACAACTCTCTGACAGGAGGGTGGAACCACGTGGGGGGTCAGGCTCTTCTCCCAGGGAAGAAGAAATGGCCTCAAGTCATACCGGGGCAGTTCAGATTGGATATTAGGAAATACTTCTATTGGACCAGGCTGCTCAGGGAAGCTGGGGAGTCACCATCCCTGGAGGTGTTTAAAAAACAGGTATATGTGGCACTGAGATTTAGAGGTGGAATGGCAGCACTGGGTTAAGGGTTGGATTTAATAATCTTAAAAGTCTTTTCCAGCCTAAATAACTCTCTCCTCATGGCCCAGGTTTTCACTGCATATTTAAATTAGCCATACATCCCCTACAGCAGGGACAGAGACCTCTCAAAGCAGCCAGGAACCCCAAGTTTAAGACACTCCAAGGTGTGCATTCCTGCCTTGGGGCACAAGCTTTGTGCTGAGCCTTGTGCATCACCTGCATTTGAACACTTGAAACAGCCTTCTGGGGGCAGTTCTGCAGCCAGGGGGAGGGATGCCTCTCTCCTGCACCACTGAGCAGGGAGACAACTTGATTTTGATGCTTTGCCAAGCCAGCTCTTTATTGCTGTTGAAGTTACAGTGAGTTACAGCAAGCATGTACAAACCTTCCTCGCTTCTGTGGTTAGGGCGGAATTTCCTGCTCATCTTGTGTGTTTGTGAGATTAACCTTTTTATCTTCTCCTAAAGACAGCACAAGACATGACTGAAGTTTGTGCATCTTTTAAGCAGGCAATTTAATGTATTCTTACAAGACTGTTGATCATTTTTCTCTTTGCAGGGGGTCAGTACATCAGAGCTTTCCTGACTTCACCTTTGTGAGTGGAGGAATCATTGCAAGGTTTTTCAAATTAAAAGGAGAAATAGATCCAAATGAAGCTATTGATATCAGCAATCATGCTTCATTAGCCTTCCTACAGAAACATCTCAGTAAGTATTTACAGCAAAGTATGAAGTTGACTAATACTTAATTCCCGTGAAGCTTTTTATATAACCATTCAGTTTAAAACAAGATTAAAACAAGTGTGTCAGTGGAAAAAATAAGTCAGACTTCTGCTAGAGGTTTTTCAGTAACTTTTGTAATCTTAGCAACTCAGAGGAAAATCACTGACATTTTGTTCTGGTACAAAAAAATCTGAAGTATTATTTTTTTTTCTCCCTAAAATATTTTTCCTTCCCTACTTGGCCAAGTTGATTTGAGTATTCAGTATAGTTTTACAAAAAGCTGGCTACTTAACTCATGGCCACTTGGGTGTTCTTTCCCCCATCTTACAGGTCTTAAGAAGGATTTTGATCGGTGGGATTCTCTTGTGAATGGCATAGGACCCAATGTTATTCCTGGAACCAATATTGACACATCTCCAGCTGAACCTGAATAAGGAATTCAAAGAAGTACTGAAAATGCCATGGACATTAGGACACTAGTATTGGTCAGACATTGCTCAGACACATGGTGGCATTAAACACCTCCAGAGCTTCTGGGGTATGGAACAAAAAAAAAAAAGAAAAAAAGACAAGGCATTAAGTTACATAATCATAAAAACAGAGGTTTCTGTTCAAATGAGTTAGTGGGATGCTCTGAAATACTGCAACAGGGTAACTTCTGCTTTGTAGGCAGAATCACTTGGCAATAATTTAAATGCTCTTTCTGGTTTTGACTTGAGTCAAGTTTGCAGAGAGCCAGATTGAGCTCCAAGGAGTTCAGCTACAGGTTTGTTTACCAAGCTTTATATCAGTTTGCATCCAGGAAGCCTTTACTGCAGGGTAAGGGAAAAACAAACCAAACAAAAACCCCCAAACCACCATTTTCTTGCTTAGATTCTAAGTATTTCAGCTGTGCTCTGACAACAGTTGGGACTTAGAGATGCCTGTGGAGGGTGTTCTTCAAAACTGTCTTATTAAAATAAGTCACAGTAAAAGCTACAGGAAAGAGTTCAGCTGACAGCAGAGAAAATCCAGACACAGGACTCCTCACAGGAGCTTAATCCTCTTAAATGTAAGATGTGTTTAGTGCCATACCTAGAGGATGATGTTTATATCTCAAAAGCTTTTCAATGGGTCACTTGTAGCAACTGTAATTGCCCGTGGGCAAAGCTCCAGCAGCTCTTCCCTTGTCTGTGTTTCCACTATTGCACTCAGACTGCAGGGGAAATACAGATGTGGCACCTCTACAGCTGCCTTTACATGGTCCTTGTTAGCACTGCTTCAGCTCCTGAGGTCTCTCCAGGTAGTAAACAGTTCCCAGACACTCAGCTTTCTCCAGGTACTCACAATGGGCTCTAGGTGACACCTAGTTGGCTCCCACTGACAGATACAGACAGCAGTGGTAGTACCTGGACCAAGACTGTCAGCAGCCACCTGGGTGGCCTTCTTTAAGGCTCTCCTTTTTGGATCAGAACTGAAGCTGCCCCATGGGAGGCTGTCTTCTAAATTCTGTTCATTTCAAAATCAGGTTACAAACAAAACCACTAAAGCAAACAAATTAAGAATTTAACAGTGTAATTAAGTGTTTTACATAATCTGTGATCTTAAAATGAGATGCCAATAACACCTAAGACCTGTCTTTCAGAATTAATTTAATTCTCCCCAGCCTAGTGCCATGTATTATCTCTATTAGGCAAATAAATGTGTTTGTCTTACTGAGTCAGCACTAACATTTGAGATCTACTGTGAGATTCACTATCAGCCAGCTTGGGTTCCTAAGCCCTTGTTTCAGCATGAAAAATCCACAGTTTCTGAAGAGGAGGAGCAGCTATACTATACAGAAGCATGGAACACCACTATAAAATAGCACCCCCTTTTCAACAGCTGAGGAGGAGAGTAAAAGGTGAGATCTCCTTAAAACAGCTGCAGGTCATGTCCTTAACACATTGCACACGTGGCAGCAAAACCATTCCAGTGGGTCTTCTTCATATTTATAGGAAAAGCTTCATCTTTCATTAGTACAATTGCAGCAAGTTCAATTAATTAAGTGCAATTAATGTTTCAAAACATTCACCATAGCTCACAATGCTCTAGAGAGCTGGTTAGGGTCAAAACATAACCAGTTACTGCAGAACAGCCCACACACAGCATCTGGGCTTCTGCACAGGAACAGACACAAGTCATCAAAATATATTAACAAACCAGTATATGCCAGCCAAAGTTTTATTCCGGCTTCTTCCATTGCTTTAGAACAGCACCAAATACAAGACTTCAACCCAAAACAACTATGTTCCTCTATGGAGAAAAGAAAACCTCCCCACCCCTACCCCCCAAAAATACCCTCAACTTTTTTTATTTTTTTGAGAAAAACTTAACAATGCAACTTTTCCAAAAGCAAACATCGGAAAGCAGTGCTGTACAACACAGTAGCATACACAGAAACTCACAAGAAACTTTTGTTGAAGAACCACCCACCAAGAACTCCACAAGTCAGTGCACCCCCAGTCAGTAAAAAATGCCAGACGAGGCAAATTCTTATTTAGGAAATTACAGCTATAAGAAACAAGCTAACAATAACAGTCTAGCAACAACAGCTGTAAGAAAACAAGCTGAAAATAACAGTCTGCCAACACTATTCCTTTACAGGGAAGTTCAGCAGTGACAGGTGTTTGGTCAGTTAGGTAAAAAAATAAGCCACTCAGTGCTCTGCTGGTAATTTTTGTTCCCACAAACATATTTTCATGGGAACATTTCATACACTTCAGGCACTTGTTCAGTTTCATGTGGTCAATGTGTCACTTGGTTTCAGCACTGCTGCAGGACATGAAGATCTTCAGCTACATTGCTACTGCAGCCAGTTTGCTTTTCTATAGGGAATAAACACAGATTAGACCCATCAAGATGTTTCTATAAATGTGTATAAGGGCATTAAGATCAAAAGTCAGCTCTACAGGGCTTCAGACTAAGTACTACTGACATATTGAACCATGTTAAAAGACTACACTTCTTATACAAAGATAGCTGAAACAGCAGAAGTGCCCAAGAAGATGAAGCAGCAGTGCTCCCAGATTTCAGTTAAGAGTTCAAGTTACTCCATCGATGCCTCAGTGGGTTTGGCATAAACCACTGCAGGAGTTTTTGCACCCTGAGTACCTCCTACTCAAGTTGCCTTTCCAGGCAGTGGCAGTGTGTGCAGCAGGTTCCAGCTCTGTGACACGTGGTGCATGACCCTGACTCACCTTTCCTGTGCTGATGCTGAGAGTGCACATGCTAACTCCATGCAAAGTGCTCAAGAACAGAAAAAAAAAAATCACAAAATCAAGAGTATTTCTGCATTTGAGTGATGCAATTGAGGGAAAGCTTGTAGATTGACCATTTTAACCTTTTATCAAATTCTTTAGCTACCCTTTTTCTTGCTCAACAGGCAACCTGATCTCTGTAGCAGGCTTCCTTATTTGTTACCCATAAATCGTTATACTGAAATACAACTACCAATTAATCCCTGAAAGCACAAATGCTATCCCCGCTTCAACTCAGTGTAGTCTTCATTAGGCAACCACAGAAACAAGTTGCCCAGACAGGTTTTGGAGTTTCCATTCTTGGACAGATTCCAGAACTTGCAGTAAGGTCCTTAGCAACCTGATCTAGTTGGCCCTGCTTTCACCAGCAGGAAAGGCCTATTTCAACCAGAACTGCTCTACAATTCCATAATTATAAAAATAGCATATAAACAAAAAGAACCTGTACTATTTATTTGGTACACTGAAGAGGTGTTTACCAGTAACACTTAAAGATTTTTAAATAGCAGTAAAGATGTACATGTACTATTCACAAACTATCCTTACAACAACTAAAATGGTATTATTATGGATTTAGATTTATAGATTATGGGACTGGGGCACTCAAATGCCAAACTAAATGCTTAGCCATAAGCTAAATGCTTATAGAGTCTGCCTAGCAGTTGCTCACCTTGCCTCAGAAACATGACCAAGAACAGCATGCTGATGCAATGCCCAAAACCCTGGCAAAATCTGTAACTTGGGTGAACCACCCCAGCTCATCCAAGAGGCTCAATCCACTAGATGAATAAATAAATACTTAATTGGTTTGCAATCTAGACACAGCTTTCATTGCATGTAGTCACCCTTAAACTGACAGTACTTAAGCTAATGCTATCAAGAAAATCCCAACCACAGTATCAAGTACAAAAGCTCAAATTAGTGTTTTAACTGTATTTTCTAAAATAAAGCATTTCCTAGAAAATTAGAAACCATTCAAACATGGAGTACATAACCCATGTGGGGGGCTTAAAGTAGACTTACCTTGAAGTAAGGACTCCTCTGGTAAGGACTGCAAGTTTTCTGTTGCAGGGGTTAATGCCTGCACAAAAAAGGATCCTGTTAGGAAGCTGGCACTATTGCCAAGAATTCCACTGAGGTGCTTCCTTTAATACTAGGCTAACTTCTTATATCAGCACTACTGGACTCCTATTTACCACTGTTTTCCCCCCTTATAATTCACTACATTAGTCTTCTGCCCACTTTTCACTTTGATACAAAGGCTGCATGTGAAGAACAAACTGGAAATTCATGCTGTTATCATCACCAGCAGCATGGCTCATGACCTGAGCTTTGGGTTCCAGACATGAGTTTTTTCATCCACTGGTAGGTACTTCATGAAGAACACTGGTGAAAACCTCACTATTCCTTCCTAATTACTCCATAATATTTTTCATTATTTAGCAGTTAGTTAGCAGCCTTCTAAAAACCAATACTGTCCTGCCCAGTCCAGTATCACACTGCCATACCTCACATGATCTGCGAGCCCCATCAGGAATTCCATTCCAGACGTTCTCAGGATGTACAATCTCCTCATTGCCACTGCAGAGGTTCAAGACCTGTACAGACAGAGCCAAAGTGGATCTAGCACAGCAGCAATGCACCCAACAAGTAAGACACAACAGCAGGAAAACACCGTTAAGGACTCTGGATCTTGCAAAGAAGAACAAGTTGATCTCTAATAAAACTGAATATAGTGACTGAGGCTGCTCAAGGCTCTTCTAGGCTCCTAACCCAAGCATAGTGAGAAAAAAGCTGCAAAACACCTACTAGATCAGAACCAGAAGGAAGCTGATGAATAGGGATATCATTACAGGATAATCCCTGGCATTGCCTCTCATCTGAATGCAGCTGAGATTAGTTTCAGACATCAGGATCTACCAGCACAAGATCTGGCTTCCACTATCTCAGACATTCCATCTTTCAAAAGGATGCTTTTATGTAAAAAGATCTTTTTGACCTCAACTTAGAGGTCATTTTATGTAAGGATAATGTCTGTGCAAGTGTGTACATTGACACATGCTCCCCCTGGACTGAAGGAAGATGTCACATTCATCCCCCAGCATAAATAGCAGTAGAACAGGGCAGCTCACTGCATTATTCTCTACTGTTAACTCCCACCAACTGCTAATGCAATACACATTTCACTGAAGCAGGAATAGTTGTGGATTCATTATTACTCGCAGTACAGTTTAAGTTTCTTCCCAAGTTTCTACTGCCCTAGCACTAAGTCCTCAAAACACCAGTACAAGAATGTCAAGTTTCATCAGCGTTTAACGGTCATACAGCTCCACTGCAGAACACTAACTTGCAGGCCAGACAGAACCACACTCGTGTGTCTCAAACTGGAGCCAGATTCTGCAATATTCGCAGTCAATAAAAGAATAAGATGTGAAGGGAACATCAAGTGTTGACATGTATCAACTCAATTTGAGACACTGCTGTTTCTCTCTACTCCATAAATTCAGAATCAGTCTTTGCAATACTTAAATTCTGTAACAGAATTTAAAAAAAAATTTATTTAGAGTTTAGAGAAAGACCAAAGAAGGATGAGATCTTAAGAATGCAGAAAGAGTATTCAAACCACACTTACCTTGGTACCCTTCTCAGATACCTCCAAAATGCGAGCATCACACCATTTGAGAGAAGTCCACACCACACATTTGGAACCAACAGCAAAGCCCTTCAGACTACAAGGATAGTCATGGTGTGCTACAAGAAATGGTAATTTACTGATGAAGGAGGAAGAAAAAAAAAAAGCAACAAACTCACAAAACCCCACAAAAATCAACCCTTGAAACAACCTCAGGTGCCTCAAACACTGCTGCCCCACTCCCCCCAAAGTACTTGATATTTGAAAGTTAAAAATTTATCATCCCAAACAGTCTTGCAAATGCACTTCATGTTCAGAAATGGATTTCCACTCAAAATCATTTATCTTCCCAAGTAAGACTAGTTGCTGTTAGCCTGTCACATCACACATGAGATACTACACTTGGTCAGCTGTCCTTAATCCATCAAAGCATTAACACTAGTACATTATCATACTAGGGAAAAAAAGTTAGGTTTTTTACAAGAAAGCTATTCTCATGTTTGAATGTGCACAACATTTTGATTATTTAACTCTTTAAAATCAGATACTTTACCTGCACTGAAGTCAGCCAGGTTCTCATTCTGCTTTTCATCTTCCCCAGGCTTACAGCTTAAAGACTGAACACACATATTTCCACTCTCTTTAAATGAGTCAGTCAAGTCTTGTTCCATCCATTCTTCCACACAGTCATCTTTCTTCTGCCATCCTTTATGTTTCTCGACTTTACAGTCACATGATTTCACAGTGAAAACAGGCCTTTGATACACTGAGTCTTTTGAAAGAAATGAAAACTGACTTCCACTATTTACAGAACTCCGTAGTACAGCATGTTCCAGCCTTAACAAGTCCTCCTCCCTGTCTTCCTGAGGGGGCTGAACATCAGGCAGCACCAGTTCCAGAAAGGGCTCACATTTGGCTCCTAGCATTGACTGCTTGTCATGCATCTTCTGGTGCAGCTCTTTCTCAGGTCTACCACCAGATGATGACAGCCTTAGGGAAGGAGAGTCTGCTTCCATCCAATCATCTAGTATAGCTTCTGCTTCATGAATTCCAGACAAATTTGCTTGCAGTTTCTTGGTCTTCTCTCCCAAAGAAAGCTGAACATCAGATGGAATCAGCTCTACTGACTTCTCTGTGTCACTTACTGAAGGCACCAGGTTTTCTTTCTCGTTAAGTAATGGTAAAATTTCAAGACAGTTCAGAGCTGTCAACTGCCCTGTCTCTTCCCTTGCATCTGGCAGCTCCAGCAATTTCTGCTCCAACACTGTCTCTCTTGCTTCACTGCCTGATGCTGCCTGCATTTCAAGAGACTTTGCTTCCAGTGCTTCCTTTGTTCCTTCACCAAAGGAGGGCTTTTCCAAAAGTCCCTCTAGCTCCTGTAGGAGCTCATTTAGACCATCACATGGTAAGTGCATTTCTAATGGATCCAGTTCTCCTGAAGTCTTAGTGCCATCGCTTGCAGATGGCTGTGCCTGGAGCACTGGCAATCTCTGCAGTTCTTCCTCTTTTCCCAGGAAAAGGCTGGCTGCTGGAGCACTGCCTGTCACTTCTGCTTTCAGCTCGGCCTCCTCTCCAAACAGTATTTCAGACATGTCTTGTTCTGCAGTTTTCATTCCATTCCCCACAATATGAGGGCTGCAGCTTCTCATTGGTTCTAGTAGCATCCTGTTATCACTGTCACCTTCAGACAGAGGTATCTCTTTATCAAAACTGTTATCACGCTCTCCTACTTCATCTCCATCATCAGCTTTCCCAATGGCAGCTCCAACTGACACATTTGCTTCTGCAGTTTCTAAGCAGTCAGAAGTTACACCCAGAAAAGGATCAGAACAAAATAAAGCACTTTCACTCTCTTCCTGAGCTAATCCACAAACAGCAGTAGTTTCTTTGTTGAGACAAAGACTCAAATTGCTGTTTGAACTTCTGTTTTCCTTTAGGGGGTTGCAAAGGTTTAAGAAAGCACTGTCACCAGTTTCTTTATTAGCCTTCCAAAAATGCTTCATCCCTTCATTAATACTATTGCCAGAAGCTTCCAGCTTGACAACACACAGAGGAACTTCAGAATCTTTATTTTCCTGAATTTCTACTACTTCAGCTTTTAATACAAGGTTTTCAGTCATATCATAAAACTTCTTATTTGCTTCACTAAGCCATGAGCCATCTGAGGGACTGAAACCTGACAGACAGCAAGCAAATGCTTGCCCAGGTACTCCGAGCAGCTCACATGGTATCTGTTGGATCATCTCCAGGCTGACCCTCTCCTCACTTCCGTAATCCACATGTCTAACAATAACACTGTCATCATTCACACTGCTGATCTGAGCTCTGTAGAACCACCCATCTTGACTGTATTTTGCTAGACAAGTATCACCACTTTTAATACAAGACTTGCCATCGTTCAGAGAGCTTAGTCCATGCTTTTCAGCTTCCTCTATTTTTTTCTCAATGTAGTTCACATCTTTGGTATCAGCACGGTGACACCAGAAGTATCCTGGACTATTTACCACTGTGACGTAAACTTTTAAAGTCTGACCTGCCTCTGGAAATTTCCAGATAAATGATTTACCATCACTTACACAGGAAATCTCATTTTGTACCTGAGGCAGCAAAGGCTCACAGCCAGTGATGATGTCATAGTTCTTTCTTCTATCAATTTTATTTCTTGAGAAAAGTCTTTCTCTACTTGCAAGATCTTTATCAGCAAAATCCACTGTTATTATACCTTGATGGTCACTGAGAATAACTTCCCATTTATCCTCAACCTTCTTTACAAATTCACACGACAGCAGGATTTCACTTGTTCTCTTGGTGAAGTAAAACACTGCCTTCTCTGTCCAGTCTTCTTTTTTTTTGCATTTGAGTCCACCTAGGAAGCAGTGAATGCTCATTGCTGGAATAGATGACAAGTTCTTAGGGAGCCTGCGTGCTTGATCAACACTAATCACAGAAGTATCACCATAATCAATATAATGTACCCTTATCAAATTGTCAGAAGTCTTCTCTTTAACTACAGCTCGATACCACAGGCTGTCTTCTGAATAAACAGCACTGATTAAATCTCCTGCTTGGAAAAGCTGTCCACAAGGGTCCTTGACTGATTTCCCATTGTTTAAACTTTCCAAAATGTTGTTAAGCTGAACCTCATCACTCCCTAGTTGAACATAAAAATCCTGCGGGTCACTGACGTAAGACACATACACTAAGGTTTTAAGAGCTGGCACTATCTTCTGTGGAGGTAGATCAGATGCAGTTTTAAGCATTATACACCTGCCTTCAGCATTAAATTTAGTATCTGACAGTGTATCCATCTGGGGAAAGAGCAGAGACTCCTCCCCTCCTTTATTCAACAAAACAGCATGCTTCTTACTGCTAAGCATCTCATCAGGTTCTAGTAATCCAGCTGCCACATCTCCCTTCACAGAGCACTGGAAAAGGTTTACAACTTCTTTGAAGTGTCTTTTGCTCCCTTTTTCTTGCTGGGCTTCAGGTTGAAATTCTTTTCTTTCAAGAGGCCTACCTGCATTTAAATGGGACTCTGCAGCCTCATGCCTCTCATCTCTGTTTCTAGAGTACGAAGTCTCATTGTGTACACGACTAAACAGTCCTGTACTGTTTAGGCTTAGCTCCTTCAGTTTTGTATTAATTTGAGTATTTCTATCAAACAACTCAACCAGCAGTGTATTATCAGAGTCCTTTGCTACCACTATTGCTTTTAGTCTCCTTTCTAGGACAGCTTCTTTAAACCATGTTGCAGCTTCTTTGGAAACAGATGATATATCAGACATAGAACACTTTATGGCCTGCATTGGCACAAGCAAAATATCAGAAGCATCATTGGGTAAAATAAGCAGATCGTCTGTCTCTATTGACTCTGTGTTCCCAAAGTCCACAAAGAAGACTTTAGCCTTAGGCTGTCTTTCCATAATTACTCCCCTATACCACTGACTGTCAGAGTACCTTGCCAGACACAAGGTCCCAGACTTCCCCAAGGTTCCTGTGCTGGTCAATCTCTCACTCAGGCAACTGATATTATCAGCCAGCTGTGCCAAGGTATCTGCACACCTTTCAAGTTGGCAGTAAAACGTCCATGGATTCTCAACATGCGTAATATAAACATCTTCCTCGCTCCCAATTTTGATACCGTGACTAGAATAATAGAAAGAGTGAAGCTGAACCAAAGATTCCAGGCGCTTTTGAGGAAATAAAGGTCTGGCTACACCTCTCTCAGTGAGAAACTGGCAAGCACTCTGAAAAGGTGTGATTAAATCTACAATGTTAAACAGGTCCCTATTTATCGAAGCCAAGGCAAAGATTGTACACTTCAGGTCAAGGTCAGACGATGAATCAACAACAAACTGACGAAAAGCCTGAATTGCTTCTTCATCCCAAGCAAAAGGATTCTGACCATTGGGTTGGATTAAGTTGTAAAGGCTGCACCTGAATGCCTGAGCCTCTAACCTAAGGAAGTGTTCATTAATTGCACGGAGCTTCGTTAAACACACTTGCTCTCTGTTGCCATAGTCAACATATATGACTTCTACTTTTTCTGCACACACTCCTTCACTAACTATTAAGGCCCTGTACCATTTTTTATCCTCTGAGTACTGGGCTAAACACGCAAGATTTGGCCAAACATGTGGCTGAGATGAATTCTTGCAATGCTTCTGAATTTCATCCATTAGTACCTCAAGGTCATGGCAATTTCTACTTAACTGACACCAAAAACAACTAGGATTCTCAACATATGACAAAATAACATTAACTGTACTTCCCACTTCTAAGTGGCCTCCACAAGAGGAGCCTGGCTTAATTTCCACATAGTTCTGTCTCAGAGAGGTGTGCAGATTTTCCTTACCCTCATAGTCTTGAGAAATAAGAGATTCACTATTTTTAGAATTGAGAATGGCTGCAACAGGGCTCTCTCTGACCATCACACCCACATGAGAATCAAGTATTCTATCACTGCTCTTTAGATCACATTCTTCTCTGCAGCTCTTCTC
>VZTT01060889.1:0-11020 GCA_013400855.1 Buphagus erythrorhynchus
GAAACTTGGGAGACCAAGGGCCCCTATGAACTTGGTAGCTGGGGGCGTTTCCACCCCCTCAGGCCCACGTTGGATACCCCAAAAATGGGTAAAACCTTGCATCCCCAAAAATCCAGCTCCAGCAGAAGGGGATGAGAAGCAAGTAGCCATTGCTTCAAAAAGAAGACACCACTGGAAAGAGGAGAGAAAACCTTCCTGAGATCTGGATACATTCCAGCAGAAACAATGACCTTTAATGTGCTTTAAAATGTTTGTTTTCCTTCTTAGAAAAAACCTACCTCCCACCCAACCTTGCAATAAGCCCCATCCAAGTTGTCATCCTTTTTGCGCTGAGCAGTCTGAGAGCTGCATGGATCATCCCTCAGCCACGCTAAAACATCTGGGTGACCCTGGCAGAGACGCTCCGCCTGTCCACTGCAGCAGCAAGAGGCCCTGTGTCTACCTGCCTAGTAGAGATTACAAGAAAATTACCAGGCAGGCCACACTCCAAAATCATGCAGCCATAGACTTCCTCCTGCTGCTGCATGGACACGAATGCCAGGAATTTGAAGGACTTTGTTGCATGAACCTGACCTCAAAAGCTCCCAACGCAGCCCTCTGAGACATGAAAAACTTAATCAGACAAGTGAAGCAAGAATCTGAGGATTGGTTCAGTGAACTGTTCAAAGGTTGGGGACTCACGAGATGGTGGACTTCAATAGTTAAAACAATATTGTTGTTTTTTGTTGTTCTTTTCCTTATAGTGTTGGCATTCAGAATTCTATGTTGCTTAATTTTCAAATCAATTAACAGTCTAATTTCTACTACCTCAGAAGTCAAGCACATAGAGTTGACAAAACAAAAGCAATCTAACTTGCCCACAAATCATAAGTGGTGGGCAAATCCATATTCTGAATCAGAATAAGTCCAATGCCTTTCTTTTAACTTTATTTAACAAAAAAGAGGGATATGTTGTATTGCACTGTTTGTTTCATAAGTTGCACTGTTCATGGTTGTTACAGCATCTTCCGTTCTCCCCCATCAGTCTGTGACGTGGTGGAATCCTTCCTTTCGCCCCTCCCCGTTGGTGGCATCCCATTGGTCATGGGTCTGTTCCTCCCCTCGCCTTTCCCTGAGTTTAAAAGTGCCTGCCATCTTCTCTCTTTCTCCTCTCACCATGTGTGTGACACGATAAACTGTGGACTGAAAAGAGCCTCCTTTAGTTTTTTTATCTTTGTCTATGAGGATTTCCCATCCACCTCTGGTCCAGAGGTAGCCAGAGGGACTGGAGAGAAAAGGGAAATTTATTTTAATGTAGTCAACATCAGGATACCATGTGTAGTATAAGCAAACATTTTTATAAAGTCTGACACAAAATGGGAGTGCCAACATTTATTTGCCAATTAAGGCTTCTGCATTGTTTTTCTTAATATAAAGTAGAACAGCTCATTCCATGAGAATATCCATCTATTTCAAGTAAGCTTGGGTGAAGAAACCTAGGCAATGGGTACCTTTAGAATCCTTGACCACTCAGTAGGAAGGAAAGGACCAGTATTTTATATATGCCAGCATGGTCTGGAAAATCACTTTCACAGAAAATAGATGTATCAGCACAGCAAGGCATTTAATGAAGTAGAGAGTCACTTAGGTAAATGTGTTATGAATTTGAATGTAACATTGCCTGATGACAATACAGAAGGAAAAAAAAAAACAAACTATAAATGAAAACTAAAATTGAAATATAATGGCTTTGAACTTTTTCTGTAGTGTACCCAGTGCAAATTGGTTTTTAACCATAAATAAATGTTTGGTGGATAAAGCCTGTAAGGTCTGCTGGCAAAGACTCACAGTCAGAGCTATAAATATGTGGGAAAATCTAATAGTTCAAATTTACTCCAAAGGCCATCTGGAGTATAAATGTATTCTCAGAAAAATTATGCATAAATTTTATCATTCTTTTCTTCACATGGGCTGAGATTGCAGGAAATAAGTAAGTCCTCACAAAATATAATAACAGGAAGAGAAAAATGCCTGTGCTGTGACTGAATCCAGTTTCTTCTAACAAATTATTATGTGCTCTGTGACATAAATTCCAACCATTAATCACTTCCGTAGGCTTGAAGCCAGAAGAATAGCACTGTTAAGACCGGTTTCAGCTAACCCCTGAAATATTTTACTCTTGAAAAGGTTGCATTTTTCTAGACAAAGGAGGTTTGCATCCAGCTTGGCAAGAAGTTAATGTGAAAAGGAAAAGCCAAAACAAAATCAACTTACAACTGCAAAGGTTTGACTTCTGAATGAAAAGAGTTTCCACTGTTTCTTCATATGTTTTCCCTATATATAAGCCAGGAAACATACATAATCAGTGAGTTACAGTGCACAGATGTACTTAAGTCTTGTTAATGTAGGATGCAGCTCCTCGATCATAAAAGGAAAATGCAAAGTCATTTACCTCACTGACATCCAATACTAGGGCCACATGGAACATGCAAGAGCTGTGTGTGCTCGCCAGTTTAAAAGATAAGAATAAACCTATACCACAGAAGATAACAAAGACTTTTCCTTTTCCTTTACTTGCAGATGGGCACAAGGTCCCAGGAGAGCTCTTGCATTGGGAATGTTTCCAGGACGGCTGTAAGAGAACCGGTTCACACTCTTGTCCATAATGAATGGGAATAAGCTACACTTTGTGGGAGTACATATATGCTAATTAGCACCATTTCCTCTGCAATTATATCTTAAACAATCTTTAACAGAAATCAGACTGATAGCAAGTCCCCCCAAAACAAGCACACAAAAAAGGCCCTGCCTCTTCAGCTGCAATGGCAGGGAGCTTAGATTCTCAGTTGTGGCTGTAAAATTACAAGACAATACCACATAACAAAACCCAAGAAAATTATTACAGGATTTCCATATGTACATAAAGTAAATAAAAACATGTGCAGATACTTCCTATCCTCTTATATCTCAATAACACTAGCCAATGAGTTATTCACAACATTCTTGACAGCAAGAGGCAATTTAATTTTCACTTCTTCATTTGTTTTATTCTAAATATTTATCCCAGGGAGTGGAATTTTAAGTAGATATGGGCATGTAAGGTTTTACATAGAAAGCTGAGTATTATTTATCATCCATTTACAGAATATTAACAGCTTCAAGTTTCTTTTCCCCTTTTTGTCACCAATATTACACACTTTTTTTACTGCTGTATCCACAGAATTAAAACTAGTAAATGAAAAGAGAATGGTACAAGGATGCTGAAGGTGAGCTCTGGGACTATGAAGCAGAGAGAAAAGTCACTCTGCCATGGCATTTTCCATCTCTATAGTGTACCCAGTGAGAGCTCAGAGCAGTGATGCCATGATGGAGCATCAGCACTGCTGGCAGGTGCTGGGGACTCACCATCTGTGCCTGTGCTGAAGGCAGGAAACCAACTGGAGACGTGTCAGAAACTTCCTCTTCTGTATTCTCCACATTTTAGTGCTCTTTGGTCTCTCCACTCCTTCAATCTCTCCAAACAAGGTTTGCAATAAAAGTCAGTAAGAAGAAGAATTAAGAATAAGAAGCGGCAATGCATTTCATAGGAAAAACCAAATGCTAAGCAATAAAACAATGCAAAAACAGAATTACTGCTGTTCATTTTTTTAATATTGCCAGAAGTACAGTGGATGATTCTCTGTCCTTTGTGTGTGTAACCATGGTACTTCACAAAGCCTTATATTAGCCTACTTTTTCATTTGTGTCACAAGAGTGATGTTGCTGAGTTGGTAATAGACTTATCATGAAAAACAAAAATTTACCTTTTTTGATATTTAAAATTAATGTGATTTTAAAATACTAATTTTAAAACATTTTACATTTGAAAACAATACATATTTTGATACATTAACCCACTTTCCATATTGTCAGAAACCTGATTGGGGTTTTCTTTATCAAGAGCTTTTCACATAAAACACATCAGTGTCACAGAAAACACAGTCCCAGAGTTAATTTTTACTAATTAAAGTAGAAGATTTATCCTTTGATACTTCAGGAGGATGGAAACTGTGTCCTATCACAGGATGGGGCACAGTGGTACACATCTAGTGCTTAGGCAGATGTAACCTAAGAGATGAAACTACAGTTTCACTCCAAAATAGAACTGTGCTAAAGACAGTCTGTATATAGAAATACCGTCAATGATACTACAAATTATCTCTTCATATTGGTAGATAGTTGAATTAAAATGTATAAAATCACAAAAATGCATTTTATATTTGCTTTCTGTTCTGTGCAGAAGTAACAAACTTTGCAGATGCAGAATGTCAGTAAGCATCTGAAGGAAAAATCTGCATTTTTATTCTGAGAACTCGAAGGCACATAAAATGAGTTTTGTAATTTATTGCCATCATGGGAATCATAACTTTTAGGAAAGCCTGTGAGTTTCTCAAACTGTATTCCCAGCATCAACCTATTTACAGAAAGAATTTCAATGAGAATTACAATTATATGTGGAGCTGATGAAAAGCATCTTTTCCCACATTGGTGCTGCTAGAAACTGTCAAAACATATTTCAGTATTTTCTATCTTAATGATGAGATTCGGGAATGCATATACACTACTTGTTTACAAAAAGTAAAAAAAAAGAAGAAAGAAATTGCTGAGTTTTATATATTTCATTGCTTACCTTAGTGTATTAATGTCTATGCAAAATTCAACACAGCATAGCCAATTAAAAACATGAGTTGATAAATACTTACACTGCAAATTGGCCTCCAGAAAGCTCTTGTCTACCATCAGCCGGATCATCCTAACAATTGCTACAACTGGTCTCTCAAACACAATGCCTGTGTGCTCAAAGTCCTACTTCTACACATTTCTTTCTTTTTTCTCTAAAAAAAGCTTTAAAATATTTGGGTCATTTATGCAGTTACTGTATTTCTAGAGTGCTTAGTAGACACATTAGTGTTCCCTAATATTGCCCTAAAATGCCATTAACACAAACTTCAATTAGATGAATGATACCCTCTACTTCCTAGGAACACAGGATACAAAGAATGTTTAGGTAACATTTTCTAGCCCTGCAAATTTTACAACTGTTTTTGTATGAGAAAGATAAAATCATCATGAAGTCAGAAATTTTTTTTTCCTCTTAGCTCATCAATAAAATCATACGCATTTCAAAATGTTCCAGATGTGCATTTTAGATGGAGGAGCTCTGCTTGGGATTTATTCCCCAAAAATAATAAAATCTGACAGGACTGATACCTTCAGCTGCCTCTTAAGGGCTTCCACAGTGTAACCACAGCAGTGCAACCTCTCAGCAACATACAAATTTTATAGAAATGTGAAGAGAAAAGCAATGTGATTTTGAAGAAAGTTTAAGGGATAATTCACCATCCAGAGAACACTTAACTTCTGTCATCCATTCCCCTCAGGACATAGATGCAGATATGGCAATTTTCAAAGTATTTTGAGATTGAGGGTGCATTTCCATCTCTGGGCCAAAGTCTTAAGAAGCCCAATATGAAATATCATTCCAAACATGTATTTCTGAGACTGGCAGAGAAATATTGAAACTTTTGGCACCACAACCTGGCTGGGTACCAGCTGGTCCTGCCACATACATTGAGCCACACACCTTGAGACACACATTTTTACACTGGTTACCTCGTATGTAACAGAGCTCCAGCCTGCTGTTATTTTATGATATTGTCCCAAGTCTTAACACCTTAACCAAAGGACTAATTTATGCTCCAAGTAACATTTGAATGTGATAGCCACAAAGGAAATAGTTTTGTCAAATGTTAACTAAAGCTGTGATTCCATAATTAGCTTGAGCTGCTGGAATGCAGGCTGCCACCCAGAGAAGTAATGCCCTCCCTGCCACCAACCCTCATGTGCCCATTGCCTTCCTCCTGTGAGCACAAACAGCAGCCCACACAGAGTCCAGCTCATACTGGTTATGAGCTACACATTGAGTTATTCAGTATGGAGTTACATGAAAATGTGATTGTCTGTGAAAGTTTCTCTTCGGAAATGTCTGCTCCTTAAGTTCTTCAGGATGAGCTGCTGCACTTCCATCAACGATCCTTCCAATGTACGTTAATACACAGTTTTCATACAAATCTTTGTATAAAATAATCAAACAGTTTAGGCAACAGTAAAGTCCTAAGTCAGTCCCAAGTCCATGCAAACTGCTAAAATTACTGCTTAATGTTGGCTATCAAAGTGGGACTGTAAATCCCACCTTTCCAAGAAGAACTTCTGTCTCAAGCAATCTCAAATACTGCCCTATTCCATACCCTCAAAAAAGTACACAGGTCTTCAAAACAATCAGTGCAGCCATGTGTATTGCAAAGCACTCCAGAAAAAATAGCAGTGTGGCTGTTGAGCAAGGGAGGTACATTTCCCCTGCTCTAATGCAAGAGACACATGCTAGGCAAGGAAGACTTTCACAGAGGAACTCTCCACTGACCTGGGAAATTCAATTTGCCTTAGCAGCCCTAGGAGTTAAAGCTCCTACTATGTGCATTTGCTCATATTGAAGAAACAGACCCTGAGGCATGTTGTAGGGCACTTGAATATTTTTTTTGCCCCTTAATTTGTGAGAAAAGCTTACTCTGAGTTTGGGGGATTTTCTGGGCTTTTTACCTGAAATTACTTGCATCCCAGACATATAAAATCAGGTATCTCAGTCTTGCTTTATACTAGGGCAGACGAGTCTTCAGACTGAAGTCTAGTACTTAGAAAATACTTTGGAAGTGCTGCCCAGAAACCAGTTGACAAATTTCTCTCTCCTTTTGACTGTTATTCTTGAAAAAGAAGAAATTAGTATTTGAATATAAAGGGATAGGTTCCCCAAAAATCATAAATTTGGAAGTCTCATAAAGAACTGTAATGATGTTAATATTTTATGTCACATCTGTTGCTAGCTTCAGAAGCCTCATAGAGATAATTAAGCAGAATCTTGCCCCAGCTGTGATTTTCAGCAAATTGGTAGCATCCAAAACGTGGCTGCTAACTTTGGACATAGTGTTTTGAGGGAACTGCAGAACATATGGTGAACAATTACAGGTTTTGGCCAGTAATTAAAAAACACCATTAAAAGGCTTCAATTGCAATTACAGTTATTTTCTTGGTAGGTATTAATGAATGTGTTTAACAATTTAGTGGAGATAGTAGGTTTCTAATTAGATTTGATGTCTAACACTAAGTATTCGTTTTAAAGAATCAATCACTTTAATGGCTGACTCATTAAGATACAGAGTCAACTATCTATGAAAATAATTTTAAAATCTATTTTTGTCAGGCAAGGATCCCTAAAAAACAACAGCAATATTGAATAACTGGATTAGGATGCAAACATATGCAGGTGTGCTCCAAATGATGTATGCTACAGAATGTAGCACACAGGACAGTAGGCCAAGTTTAGTGATCTACAGTAGAAATTTACCTGGTCACTCAATTTCTTAGCATAACTAACATTACTATGTAATTCTGGTTGCCTTTCTGCATGCTCAGTATTAACTATTTCTGAAATGGGCTTAAAAGCCAACACTGCTGTTAAAACAGCATCCTTTAAATTTAATCAGTGGATTTGACCTATCAATTTGATAAGGCTCTGCTTTCCTGAAAAGCAAAAGGTTATGTCTCAACACAGATGTTCCCCTTCCCTTTGTTTACGTAATTTAGATATGTCACTCTTTGGAGGGCAAGAGCTCAAGCACAGCTGGTGTCTCAGCAGAGAACCTTTTCACAAGACCAAGACAGTCCCTATATGCTACAGCCCACTCAGCCAGCACATATCCTAAAGCTCACTGCTATTACCAGTGTGGGTATTCTGGTCCCAAGTGGTAGTGGGCTGCCAGCCAACAGAAAAGATTACAGTGAGGGCAGTGAAACACTGGCACAGGTTGCCCAGAGTGGTGGTGGATGCTCCATTCCTGGAAACAGTCAAGGTCAGGCTGAATGGGGCTCAAAGCAACCTGGTCTATTTGAAGCTGTCCCTGCTTCTCACAGGCTGTTGGACCATGGCCTTTAAAGGTCCATTCCAACACAAACTATTGTATGATGATTCTGTGTTTTGTAGAGGTAAAGTCACTAATATCAGTCCTTGTAGTCAAAATCCTTGTAGTCAAAACCTCTGGAGTTCAACATACAGTGAAACATATAATTAATTATTTTTAAATTAATGGGGGCTGCTGAGCTTCTTTATTGCTGCAGGAGAAGTGATACTTCTGCTTTTTAAGTTACAGCATTAACATCAGGCATTCATACATCTCAATCCTAAAATCATTGGAAACATCTAACCCAAATTCCACTTTAAAAAAAGTTTTCACAGGAGATTAGGTTTTCCCAAACATTTTCAACACAGGTGATGCAGACAACAGCGTGGAAAAAATCCTGAATACAACAAAGATGATTGTCCAGCTCATAGTCTCTGTTCAGGTACCACACACCAATTAATACTACTCTTTGTCAAAGTAAAAATCAAGTTTTAAAAGGAACATCTAGCTAAAAATTCTGGCTGAATAATGAACCACTGTTCTTCCTGCTAGTATCTGAGAATGTCAAGATTACACAAGATTCACTGAATTAAAAATGGTATTTAAATATTAACACTAGGAAACCGTCAGTTCAGAACTTGCTGGACCAAGTGTAGATTTAGGGAGCTGTGGCAGTCTCTTCTGCCACTGCTGCTCCAAAGAGGCGCCTTGAAGCAACATGGAAGTACTTTGCTATGTCTGGAGCCATGAGCTTTGTTTCTGCCTTATACAAAGTGAGCAGCAACAACATATCTGATACACATCTCCTGATACTTAATGCTGAAGAAGCTGACTTCAGACAACTAAATAATTAATCCTATGAATAAGCTAAGGATTTGCCGCTGACCCACTTCCCAAAGAGCCTGCATGAGGCTGACAACTCTCTTGTTCCATCAGCACCACAACAAACATCTCACACCACTTTTGTCCTTCCCTCCCTATCAGGAAGTGTCTTGAAAGCCACTCAGCAGTGGAAAAAAGGTGTGGGAAAACTAAGGGCTGCTCAGCACTTTATGGCCCAAAGGCCCCTTAGTGCCCTTGGTATTTTTGTCTGAAGATGGTAAAAGACACCGAATACCTCAAGTTTCTTGTCCCAGCCCCTGTGGAAGACACTGTAGGAGCTGCATGCAGCCTCTGCACATTGGGGTCAACAGGTGTGTGATGGCAGCATGAGGAGATGAGGTGATTTCAGCCATGCCTTGTGCTTTTTGAAGCCCCTCTAGACAAAACCTGGGTGCAAGCAGTGCCTGAGGGTGAAATGTGTCCTCCTCTCCTCCCAGCTCTGTTAGCACCAGTATGCCCCCACAATAAAGAGGGCCATATCTGTGTGAGTACTTCTGTGCTGATAAAGCTCTCCCAGCAGAGACAAGACTGCATTGACATCAGTATCATACAAGTATCTCCTTTCACAGAAATAATCAATGCCTTCAGGGTTTGCTGACAGCTCTTCCTCCCTCTTTCCTGCCCTTGCTATGTGCCCATCCCAGTCGTGATATATGTTCCACATATGCAGAGTGCCACTGCTTAAGCATTGGAATCTGGTGCCTTTCAGGATGCTCCAAGGTACCCAAGGTATTGCTTGGCTTTTCAGATACAACAGAAAATTTAAAGAAGCTCAGTGCCTTCATAGAGGAGCAGAAGGAATTGAGACTGATACCCTAAGAGCCATAAAATGGCACCAGACACTTACATTTAGGCATCTGCATGCCACCCTTATTTCCACTGACAGTAATGGTTGCTTAAACACTTTGTACACATGTGGACACCTATTTATAGACACTTAAGTGCAGTTGTTTTCATCTAGAGCTGAATTCTGCTCTTCAATCTCTGCAGAATAGACCTCACCATGAGCTGAAAAGCTACTGCTATTTTAAATATTTGAGGGGTTTTTCCTCCTTCAGCAGCATACTCTTAATGTTGTTACACATGGGAGCTCTTACCAGGATTGGATTGAACTAGTCACTCAAATGGAAATAAGCATATCTGACTTCAACATTTCAAAATGCCAGGAAATAAAAGATTCAGAATTAAAAGTGTTCATAACAAAATAAGTTCAAATGTTGAGATAAACTAATTTATATGAGTACACTCAGAATTTAGATGACAGAATGACTAGCCATTACAGGTGATATAGGCTCTTCAGTGAGGACGACTGAAGACAATTAAACCACATTGGAATTTGTACAGAAAGAGTAGTTAAGGGTTTTATAAACAGAGTCCATATTGCATTCCCAGTACTCAAGCAGCTCTTACTGCTAAATTGAAATTGAACAAAATAATATCAAAACTCAGAGCAGAGTATGCTTTGATGTTTTGTTCAAAGAAAAAAATTCAAGAATGATCCACCTTCTATTTTACAAGGCAGTGCAGTTATTAAATTGGTTTAGTTTGTAACATTACTTCCATTAAAAAGAAAAAAAATCCCTTGAGACATAAAGAAAGGAAAAATTGCCTATATCTGGGCTGTCAGTGTAGCATTCCATATTTTCCTAGGATTCAGTCCTACACATGGAATAAAATGGTAATGCTCTTTTTTTAAACTTCAGCAGCTACTGAAATAAGAAAGGTGTGATTATAAGCAAAGACAGATTCCAGACTGATCCTGACCTTAAAATATAAAATCCTTCAGCTTGTCAAAATAAGATGGCATCCTTGAAACATATGAGACTTGTATAAATGGGTAAAAACCTTGAAAGAAGACTTTTATTGTTAGGATTATTAACTACCAGTACTAATCTATTAGCTGCAGATATATATTTCTCCTTGTTTTGGTTTAGGGTAAATTTCGGAGGAAACCTCTGAATGGGGTTTTTTTATGAAACAGATTCAAGCAGTTTTTTTTTTAATTGGTTTGGGGAACAATATTTTTTCGGAGAGAAGTGGAAAAAGAAAAACTCTTTATTTAACAGTGTTGAGGGTTGAATTGTCCCTTTTCTTTCTGTGGAATTTTTCCCACTGTTGTGCTGAGTATTTGGGTCTACACCCATGAGCTCAGTTAACAGTTTTCTCTC